>JAXCLQ010000013.1:8475965-8495367 GCA_035584115.1 Cedrela odorata | reverse complement strand
TATTTATTTATTCGTTGTAACGCCAGCCAGGTTACTTTGTATGGCTAGCTAGTGTTGTTATAAAGAAAATATTTTGATTCACGTTGACAAGTTTTGCTTTTTCGATCGTACAATACTAGTCTCGCGAGTGACGTGATAATACTCTCTTTTTCCTTTGTTCTAAATTTGATTAAATACACACAGCACACACAAGTGTATTGTTTAACATCGTAAAAACTAATTGTGTCCTTAAATATAGAAAAATCCTTGGCGTGCTTGGTCCCCGAAATCATAAAATAAAATAAAAAAAAGCTTAAAATAAAATTATGTCAGGCTGTAAGTTTTCCAGCCAGAGAAATTTTTGGGGTCTCCAATTCATTCTTCAAAGCTATAAAAGCAGTTGTTGTGAGGTTAATTCACAATCCAATTACAATCTGGGTAAACCAAACCGATCTCCCCACCAATACTTTGTCACCTTTACACTTTGTCACCTGTAAGGGTGACAAAAGTGTTTTTTTTTTTTTTTTTTAATTTATAATTTTTTCCTTTCGTCTTAGGAAAACATATAGGATTTGATCATGTGGAACATGTTGAAAACCAACGTGTTTTTGTCACTGTTGTTGTTTATTTCATGGGAAATTTGTCATGTAAAAGCCATTGTGTCTTATGACAATAAAGCTATTACCATTAATGGGCAGAGAAGACTGCTGATTTCTGGCACCATTCATTACCCGAGAAGCACTCCTGAGGTATTTTTTGTATTGCCTGTTGATCACTTCATGCAGTTTTGACACATGGTGTTTTTTTTTTAATTTTAAATTATTAAATTTGTTGTATATTGTTTTTCTTTGTTTGCAGATGTGGCCTGATCTTATACAGAAGGCCAAAGATGGAGGTGTGGATGTTATATCAACATATGTCTTTTGGAATGCACACGAGCCTTCTCCTGGACAAGTAATTCCTGCATTATTTCAAATGTTAATTTGTTTTGTTGTTTTCATTTCTTAAACTTCTGGGAGGTTCAAAAACCTATTGGATCTTTTCATAATAAAATTTTGTGTGCAGTATAATTTTGAGGGCAGATATGATCTAATTCGTTTCATCAAGCTGGTGCAAAAAGCAGGCCTGTATTTTAATCTCCGGATTGGTCCCTATGCTTGTGCTGAATGGAACTTTGGGTAATAAAATCTCATAAAAATTTATGAGATTGCCTTCTCTTTCTTTTTCTTTTTTCTTGTACATGTGTCTGTATTACATTGTTCTGAATATTTTCTTCCGTGGGTTTCTGCTGCTTCAGGGGATTTCCGGTTTGGTTGAAAGACATTCCTGGTATTGAATTTAGAACAGAAAATATACCTTTCCAGGTTCGATATACATAAATACACTAGAAAATTCTCTTTAAATTTCATTATCTTTTTGTTTAATCTCCTTTAATTGAACTTGTTGATTAATTTGAGTTGTAATTGATTGCAATGAAGGCGGTAATGCAAAAGTTCACAGAGAAGATAGTAAGCATGATGAAGGCAGAAAAGTTGTATGAACATCAGGGAGGTCCAATAATTATGTCGCAGGTGGGAAACTTATTATCGGCTGATTTATATATATGTTCATATATTTTATCCATAAATAAACGAGGCCAGAAGAGAACAGAAGTCAAGTGAAGTGGAATTTTGTGTTGAATTGCAGATAGAGAATGAATATGAATTAATTGAATGGGTAGTAGGAGCTCCTGCTAGAACTTACGCGCAATGGGCAGCTCAAATGGCACTAAGTCTTAACACTGGTGTACCATGGATTATGTGCAAACAAGCATCAGCTCCTGATCCAATTGTATGTACTACCTTCCAATTTTTATTTTTTATATTTTACCTGTATTCTTTAAGATTTACATTGTTAGTTTTAATTTTGCAAATAGCATATTGGTCTAGTTATGCCCTTCTTAATTTGTTGCGACCGACTCTCCTTCTTCCGGGTAGTTTTAACAGCTAGCCTCGTATATTTTTTTCTTTTTGGACTGCTTGGTCTTTTCCAATTTAATTTATTTCATTTTCAAGGGTTCTCAGCTCTTTTTTTCTGATTAATTTTTATACCTGACAGATAAATACCTGCAATGGTTTCTACTGTGACGGATTCATTCCAAACAAGATTTATAAACCCAAAATGTGGACAGAAGCCTGGACTGGCTGGTAACCACTAAACCCCATCACTACGTAATGTTGCCTTGCCTGTATACAGTAAACAATGCTCTTAGTCTTTCCTCAAATAGTAAATGAGTAATCATACAATTTTTTTTTTTTTTTTTAACATTGCTTTGCTTTGTATAACTTGAAGGATCCGTAAGTTTGGTGGTGCACTTCCTTATAGACCACTAGAAGACTTGGCATTTTCAGTCGCAAAGTTCATACAAAGTGGAGGCACCTTCCTTAATTATTATATGGTAAATTAATCTGTATTATGTGGATTAATTTTTTTATTATATGGATTATATGTATACATATAGTGAAATATTCATAATCATTTTTCTTAATTTTTCCTTGTTCAGTACCATGGAGGATCTAATTTTGAGAGGACAGCTGGTGCATTCATTTCTGCTAGCTACGATTATGGCGGTCCTATTGATGAATATGGTAAGCCTGGCACATATGACATGTTTAGCAAGCAAGCATCCACTGAAATTGTTTACCTGCTGGATGCTGATATGATACCATAACTTGAACACGGTTTGCCATATACCAGGATTACTAAGCGAACCAAAATGGGGGCATTTAAGAGATTTGCACAAAGCCATCAAATCATGTGAATCAGCTTTACTTTCTTCAGATCCCTTTATAAATCCACTTGGGAGAAATCAAGAGGTAAGGTTTTCAGCCACCTAATTTCATACAAGATTGGATATAATACCAAACACAAACACAGACAGTTCCCTCTTTGAATAATTGATTATTATCATTGTCCCAGGCTCGTGTATTCAAGTCCAATAACGGTTCTTGTGCTGCATTTCTGGGAAACTATGATGCATTCGCTATAAAAGTGTATTTTGGAAATACTCTATATGACCTGCCACCTTGGTCCATCAGCATTCTCCCTGACTGCAAAACCGAAGTTTTCAATACTGCTAAGGTAAGCAGTAGTAGCTCTGTAGCAACACTTGGTCTTCAATCCACATATTTATATATACCTTTGAGCTTTAATTTCATTCAGAATCTCTTTTTGATATTGGACAGATTACAGCCAGAAGAACAAGGAAGAAGATGACACCAGTTATTGGAAATGCACTTAATTGGGAGTCATACATTGAAGGAATTTCCCCTTCTTCTGGTGACAGAACATTTACGATAGATGGGTTACGGGAACAAATATCTATCACCAAAGATACCACAGATTATCTTTGGTATATGACAGAGTGAGTATTATTTCATCACTTTCTGAAAATTTTGAAAATAGTTTCTTTACATAATCTTTGCTTTGTGTTTCTCATTCAGGACATTCATAGACCCTAATGAAGGCTTTCTAAAGAATGGACAAGAGCCTCTTCTCACCGTAATGTCTGCAGGTCATGCTGTGATTGTCTTCGTTAATGATCAACTAGCAGGTAAATTAAAATCACAAGACAAGTTATGTTGTCTGCATGCGTATCTTCTTCAGTCTTATTGTCATCACCGACTCACTTTTTAATTATTTCTATCCTTGGTCTTTCAGGAACTGGCTATGGTAGTGTAGATACTCCACAATTTACATTCACCAAGTATGTGAAACTGAGACCTGGTGTTAACAAAATTTCTTTATTGAGTTCATCTATGGGTCTTCCGGTCAGTTTACTTCTCTCACAGCTAAACATTAAATGACATAAATAACAGAGAAATGTAACTGTTTTTCGTTTTATGTTATCAAATTTAATTTGGTTCAATTACAGAATATTGGCACACACTTTGAAAAATGGAATATTGGGATTCTTGGCCCTGTAACATTGAAGGGTCTCAACGAGGGGATAAGAGACTTGTCTAAGCAAAAGTGGACTTACAAGGTTTGTTTTTTATTTATTTATTAATTATTATTATTATTATTATTATTTTATTTTGCTGCTATTGGGCATAAATTATTGCATTTAGACACAACTAGAGGCCTAGAGCTAGTTACTAATTTAATAAATTACATTCATGATTGATATCTGAAACAACAGGTTGGTCTCGAAGGTGAAGCTTCAAGGCTTCCCACTGCTGAAGGGAGCTCCTCTGTTAATTGGGTAAAAGGACCATCAATCACCAAAAAACAACCATTGACATGGTACAAGGTAAGTGAAAATTATACATTAATAATCTCATTTCTATTCTCTTGTGCTTCTGAGATTTTAGTCATTTCACTACTGCAACTGCAGACTTCTTTCGATGCACCAAGTGGCGATGACCCATTAGCTTTAAACTTGAAAACGATGGGAAAAGGGATTGTTTGGATAAATGGTCAGAGCATTGGCCGCCACTGGCCTGCAAATATTGCACAAGGAGATTGCGTTCCTTGCAGTTATATCGGTTTTATTAATGAGACTAAATGTCTATCAAATTGTGGGCAGCCTTCTCAAGTCTGGTGAGAACAACTACTGTTGCTTCATTTTTCTTATTATTAGTTTCAGCATTAATTCATTCATTGATAACTGAGATTCAATCAATTTGATGGTACTTTTAGGTATCATGTTCCACGAGCATGGCTGAAGCCCGTACAAAACTTATTGGTTGTGTTCGAAGAATGGGGCGGTGATCCAACTGGAATTTCTTTGGTCAGGAGAACTATATAAGTTCACAGCTGAAGATAAAGGAAATTACAACTCCAGATTAATACAACTTCAGCAAATAAAAATTTACAGCTGCAAAAGTTATGATATTTCTCTTAATATAAGAGATTTTTATCTTATTTTTTTTGGTTTTTTAATCAAGATTTTATTTCATTTTTTATTTTTAATTGAAACAATATCTTGCCTTGTACATGTTATTCAAAGGCTCGTTTCATTATATACAAGTTCATGGAAATAAATGATTTGTATGTTAAACGTTTTATGTCTTTTGATAAATGATATATTTTCCAATGTCCAACTGCAGCCTATTTTGAAGATTAATTTGTGCAATTGTGTGCAATTGTTTAAAAATTGTTGCATAAGTGGTTCCAACTTCTTATATGTGTGTATGTAAATGATATAATGTTTAAGATGTGTAGTTTTATTAATATCTTAATTTTATAAAAATATTACACTTTCCAAATATTATCTCAAATTTTCCATCTCCAGGACATTCAATTTACATATATGATCTTAACAGTTTGGTCTGAAGGGTGAAGCTTTAAGCCTTCCTACTGCTGTGGATTTCTCCTCTGTTCAACGGCTGGCCAAAAAAACAACCGCTGACATGGTACAAGGTGAAAAATTAATAATCACAATTCTCAATCAAGGAAAACATTTCTAATATTATTGCTCTTTTGGGATTAATTTGGACGCACCAGAATGAAATGATCCAATAGCTATTGCTTTAGTTATGAGTGTCATGGGAAAAGGGGTGTTTTGGATAAATGTTAAAAGCGTTGGGCGCCACTGGCCTGGATATAAAGCACAAGGTAGTTTTAGTCATCGCAATTATTCTGGAATTTATGGCGAGACGAAATGCCTATCAAACTGTGGAGAGCCCTTTCAAAGATGGTGAGAGAACGCTGTTACTTCATTTTTCATATCACAATGCTCATGTTCATGTGTTTGTCCTGTTTGAATATTCATATTCATAATCATAATTGAGATGTTACTTTTTAGATATCATTTCCCACGCTCATGGCTCAACCCCAAAGGAAACTTGTTGGTTGTTTTTGAAGAATCTTGGGTGCTGACCTAACTGGAATTTATTTGGTCAAAATAAAATTCCAAGTCTGATCGAGCTTTCAATCGAGGAGACTCGAGGCCAACTGTACAAAATAATCTGGCCAAAAGCCGAGTGTAGATTGTGTAAAACTTACCCTCATTAAATGTGCATTTTTACCCATCTTATGAAGAACACAAAATCTCATCATTTCCGGATAATCTTTCTTTTAATTATATTTACAAAAAATAGGGAAAAAGAATATCAATTTTAAGACAACTCTCTTCTTATCTTACCACGATGGTAAGTATGCATAAACAGGAGCCTTCCAAAATCTCATATTGAAGATAATTTATTACTTAGGACATTGATAACATCATCTAGATCTTTGTCCAACTGGACCACTTCTTGCCCTTGATGCCTCCATCGCATCAGTCTACTGGAGAGATCCATTAGCATCTGAATTCTGTCTTCATCAACATTCAGCTGGATTATCCTCTTAATGCACTTGATCAAGTACTTGCCAGTCTTTAATTTCAGCTGACAAATAAAATCTGTCGCTCTCTCTTCAGTCTCGGACAATGAAGCTGACATACTCTCAACAACATCAGTTAAGTTGAAGATAAGACAGGCACCAGCTACCGCCTCCCTTTTGCTAAAATCAACAGGCCACTTAGCTGAGTCTTCCTTTGATAGAGAGTTCCATTTTTCATGCTTCAATCCACCACTGTTAGCTTCCCGAAACTGTATTATTCTACCAGTTGCAGCATAATGCAGCAGCAATTCACATCCCTCTTCTTTAATACAATTGGGAAGCCCAACCAAAATCCCCAATGGGATTCGCCTAAACAAAGCATTTTGCAGCAAGTTAAGACCATGGGATCTTTTGGCTTCACAAGAAGCAGAATTGTTGACAGTTTTTGTATTACATTTCATGTATAAGCTTTGGAATTCTTCAAGCCAGAGTTCAATCATTTGGCAATCATACTCTTTTTCAAGCATATAATCCTCCTTGTTTTCACGAAATTTGGGTTTCTTAAGTTTCTTCTGGTACCAAGATTCCTCTTTGTGGTTGTTTCCTGAGCCAATTTGTTTTACACTCCAAGCTTCTGATATTTGATTCAAACAACCAGCCAGCAACTCTTGCTCAGATTTATTAATGGGGTTCAGAATCCATGCGATGTACTTTGCTGCAGCAGCAGATACTGGCTCCACATCTTGCATTTTTCCAATTTTAGGTGCCCCTAACGAGCATTTTAAAGGAAAACTTTCTTGAAAATTTTTCTCACAGAACAGTAACACAGAAGCAAAGTAGAACCAACCAGGGAAGCTGATCGCCAGAGCCCTGCAATGCAACAATGATGAACAATTCGTAAGTAATTAAATCGTGACAGAATAGCCACTACAGTTGTTTGCCTGTGAATGCATAAAGTAAGAATTTTACCAGATAGATTTGTGATCAATAGTCACAACTTTTGTCACAGAAGGGTTGATAGCTGGATCAAATTGTTTCCTAGCGTGGGAAACTGATTCGCTGGTAGCATGAACTAAATGTAGAAAACCTTCAGAGGTAAGTGGTCCAGCCAACGTCCTCACCAAGTGGTTCTTGTTGGGAAAATATGTACCAGGAAATGGCAGCTTAGATCCCAACTCCAATGATATGCCCCACAATGTTGGGGTAACATTTATGTCCAGTATCACTGAGACTAATCCAATCAAAAGCTCCAATATGGAAGCCAGACCCCTGTTATACAACTAAATCAATATGGTGAATGGGTTATGCTTGTTGATATAAAAAGATGAGATAAATAAAACAAAACAGTAACGGATTTCGAGAAAGAAAGAGTGATTATGGTTATAAACTTTCTCAAGTTAACCAAAATACTTGTGGCAGATAAAGTTGTTAACCTTGGCATTTCGTAAAAAATTCCTATCATACAGCTATAAGTTGGATGTATAAGATGGTAATAAAAAAAAGAATAAAATATGATAATATTGATGAATGAACACTGCCAAGAAATAGGACCTCACGTCAGCAAAAACCAGTCATGTAACAGAGCTCTGGTCTGAATAAACATAATGGGCGAAAGTGCCAAGCATATAACAACTGCATGCCAATCCACTCTCTCACGAAATACCTCGCTCAAACAGAGGAAAGGCCTTTTTAAGGAGTCCTGCAAAATTTCTGAAATATCATGCTTTAAAGTAAGCGGATCAAGATACCAGAAAAGCAACCTGCAGAAAAGATTTAAAAACAAAATTTAAAAAATATATATATAAAGAACTCGACAACGTGGAAGAGAATGAAAAGGAAAATGGAAATGCACTTTAAAAGAACAAAATATAATCTAACAATATAGATAAATGAGAGATGCTTTATTGATTAAAAAAAACAATGAAAAAACTGAAGATGACCCACAAAATAACATGGTGAAAAGTAAGTAATAAAAGGAATACAAGCCCCTTTACAGCTCCGGTTATTCTCCTCCTACTTAAGTACTGTTCTTGATTCCATTAAATAAGAATACATTTAATAGATCATTCTTCCCATGAAGAAATGTATACAAGTGAATTGAAGTAATAGCAAACTTAATCACATCAGACCTCAATGGTACTTCCTGGTTGTCAAGGAGGAGTTCTGTGGGCAAATGACAGAGCAGGTTTGACAGAGCACTGCTTCTTCTATCAACCAATTTTCTATCCAGAAAAATCATGCAAGGGAACGAAAGCTGGTAGCAAGATGCTGAAACAGCTACTCTTATAACAGCATGTAATAGCAAATGCGAAAGTCCTACAAATTAAAGACAATATACTTCATATATTCAACGAAAATGACCAAAATGTCAACAACAACCTGATATCCCAAATGACAAATAAGAAATTATATTTCAATAACTAATTCAAAATAACACAGACCAACTAATCTAAAATTTAATGAAACAATAAATTTTTCCTTTTAAAATATAAATTCCAAATTTAATCACAATTCATGAAAATTGTAAGCGAAAAATAATACAAATACTCACTATGTCCTTTCAATTTCTTTAGAACATCAATACACGCTTTAATCAGTTCCTCGCAATCATGGCGCGGGATTGAGCTACCGATGAGTAAAACATCTTCATTTCCAAAACGAAACACTTCACAATTAATCGAAGATGACAAAATACTCGCAATTGTCTTCACTGAATAATCAATAATCGAATCAAATACCTAAAAAAAAAAACAAGAAACAAAAGTACACAATAAGTCAATCAGAAGAAAATATATAAGATAACATTCCGAACCCTAATTATAGAATCAGCGAGAGAAGCTGACTCGACCTCGGTGGCTTCAAAGCACATGAGAGAGAGAGCGGTTTCCAAAACCCTAACCCTAGAATCTTCTTTAAGGTTTAGGGATTGATTTAGCTTTGAAATTGAGAGATTGAGAGACTGTTCTTCGTCATCATCTTCAATGTGGTTTGAGGTTTGCAGATGTAAAGCGAGCATAGAGAAGAGATCAGATATTTCTGGCAAAGTGATCATGATGTCAATCAATCAAACGGCTTGTGAATGGCGATAATATTGATATGGATACTACGAGTTTATTTCCCGCCAAAACTGAATTATGAAGAGAAAAATTATTGGTCTTGGGCTTGGGCTTTTGTAAGTGGCCTTTCATGCGCCTGCCTTCTTATTAACACAATCTCACAGTATAAGCCATGAGATTATAGTGTATTCATTTTTTAATTATAAATAACATTAAAATGTAAATAAATAATAAATATTATGTTATATATTTGATACATTTAATTATAATATTTATTTATTTAATTTTTTTTATTATACGTTGATTTAAATAGTTAAAAGCATGCCATTTACTTATAAGAACACCCACTTTTCTTAATACCTAGTAGTACCTACTCAAACTTGTTCAATGTATAAGAGTGGTTCAGAAATTCACAAAGTGAAATTAGCAACTCTTTGGTGCTACACTCGAAAGAGTTTATTATAATACAATTTTAAAGTGTTGGACTATTATGGCTCAATTACATTTACATATATTCCTAATATTTCATTAACTTTAATTTGATCTAAATACGTATAGATCCTCATAGTGGATATTTGATGACTGCTTACATCTTTGTAAAAAAAAAAAATAAACACCTATACCGACTTAGAACTAAGGGTTGACTCCACATATATATCGAGAGAACGTTATAATCTAACCAGTTTAAGAAGGCAAGTTCAGTGAGAGTGCACATTCGAAGTCATGCTTATTACATATTGCCATTGAGTCATAAATGTTGAATATTTTCCGTACACGTCACTATAGGTACCTGGTAGGTGTCAAGTGCTAGACAAATATGTCTCCAGGGTTTTATGTCTTCTTGGTATTGAGACGCTCTTAGTAAGGAGGCGTTTCAGTTATTGTAAAAGTGTTAGATGCTCTCCATGCATGCCTCCACAACTTTATGCCTTGTCGATATTGAGATGCTTTCAGTAAGGAGACATGCTTAGTATGTAGTAGGCGTCAAATGTTTTTACAAGGCATAAACCTAATGTGGCGTCGAACATGCATGAACAACGACGAGTCAGTGTGTCAAGAAGAATGTATCATCATATGTGACCTCCATTGCACAGTCAACGCATGGCCTTGGTTGGGAGGAGACATTCTCTCTTTACTTGTCTCTAAACAATGAGTCGACGGTCAAAGGTAAGCGAATTCTTTTTATCTATTTTCTTACTGAAACTCACGTCTATTTTATTTTTCATTTTTTTAATTTCTTCTTTCTACCTGTTTTACATTAATTTACTTGATTTGACCATCGAAATAGCTCAGTAACCTCTGCAGATAACTCTGATTTTTTTTTTGTCAAGGAGATAATGCAAGTTTCCAACGTTCTTAGTCTTCATTGACTTCTCCATTTCGTTCATTACTTCTTCTTCTTTTTGTGCTATTTCGAGTTATTTTGGTTGTATTTCTCTTGATTTATATTACATAAATACATTAGTTTTTGAGTTATATTACATAAATACTTTGGTTTTCGAGTTATATTACATAAACACATTATATTTGGTTGATTATATCTAAGTGTGTTTTCTATGTAATACAAGTGTTTATTGACCAAGGTTTCAGTATTCGTACGCATATTTATATATTATCGAATTTTTGGCACCAACACTTCGATAAAATACAATGCGTCAACTACATGAACATGGTGACAAATAAATAACAATCCATTTAACTTTTATTCTCTTTATACAATCTACTAAATTTATTCTCTTTATACAATCTACTAAATTTATTGTTATATTTTTTAAAATATTCGTTGCCAATTTTTTTTATTGAATTTTTTTAATTTATTTAAAAAAATAACAAAATTTTTACTGTGTTGTACATATGGATTTGAGGCGTTCTATCATTTTTTTTTTTTTTTTTTGTCGGTCAAATGCCAAGCATTGAATTTGAATACAATGATCATTCACCTTAATGTATCTAACAAGACTGTAACCACTGGTCTTGAAAAAAGAGTAAAGTTTTATTTGGGGGGGTGAGTTCGAACCTAGAAATATTGTATCATATAATTATTAAATGTTAAATATAAATAATAATAATTATAAAAAAAGAGTGATCCAACTAAAAATTAAATTATTTTTCTAAACACTTAAACTAGTAAAAACACATTAACCTCAAACTAAACCTAAATATTACTGTCTTAAAATTAGTTAAAGGTTTGTGATTTTACTTGTCTTAATATGTAATTAAAGTAAAAGTAGATCTATTAATTTCAAAGGTCATTACTAATTATTTTTATATCTAGAATGTTATAAACTATTTAAAGTTTATCAAACATTTATTGTAAAAATTTATAAATAAATAAAAAAATTATTAAAAAATTATATTATATTGAAAGTTCTCTTAACTATATTTCAAATCAAGCATATTTGAGACTCAATCTTAAAGTCTGTTAATTTTTTTTAAAATTGTATTATCTAAAGTACAAAATTTGAGTCTTTTTTAAAAGAATTATTCTAATCGTTTATAAATTCTTCTTCAATTATTATTTTAAAAGCAGAAAAAAATAATATATATATATATATATATATCATTTTAGGCTAACCCAATGGGTGGGTGAGTCTAGATTAGAATTTAGCAACCAAGAATGGTAAGAAATGTTGGTGCAACAACAAAACATATATAGCTTGAAGAACAAACATTTTGTTTGTTGCTCAAGAAGAAACCCTAGTCCCTCTTCCCTCTCCACTCCTCTCATCTTCACCAACTAGAGGAGGCAATCAAATCTTAATAATAATTTCAAAAAGAAAAAGGTAAGTAAAAATAAGTGATTAATATTGTATGGCAATGGCATGTTATCCATTTGGCTTACGACTACAATATTAAAGAAAGAAAGAAAGAAAGAAAGAAAGAAAGAAACATATGAAAAAGTAAAAGAAGAAAGGCATCATTAAACATATGAATAAAGGCACTATAAAAAGAAAAGTAAAACCCAACATCAATTGACCAATTATTCCAATCTATTACTACTTTTCATCATTCTCATATCAACTCGTTCCTATCAAAAATCGACAAAACACAAAAGTGAAAAAGAGCCCGCACTCATTGCCTTTGTATTCTTGTAAGAGTAAAAATGTAATTTCCAAGAGTTAACGTGGACCAATTATTGCTTAAATAATTCCAATTTAATTACGGTTGAGTTATCTTTAACTTAATTATTATTATTATTATTATTATTATTATTTACTTTAATTGATACATTAATTTTGAACCATTGATCTATGCAATACAGTGATAGATAAAAATGTTGGGTTAGCAACATTAAATGCTATTTGTTAGTTTTAAATTTCAACTATTTGATTTGTACATATCAATGATCTAAAATTGATGTAGGTAGTTGAGATAAAAAAAAATTAAAGTTAAGTAACCTCACTTTTTAATTATATAGATAAAAAAAATACTTATATAGTTAATCATAAAAATACTAAATATATAATATTAAAAAAAATTATTAACTCCTTAAGGAGCGTTATGTTATCTACCAATTCAGTTTAAATATAAAATTTACAGAATAAAGTTTAATATTTCAAAGATTTAAAAAAAAAATCTTAAATATTATAAATTGTATATTTTAACTTATAAAATATTTTTTTTACTCTTAGAAATTAAATACACAAAAAAATTAACAGTATTTTTTACTCTTTTCAAGTATAAGTTAAAAGGAAAAGGTTATATACAACCCTAAAAAATGATCGGAGAAACACTTTAATCCCACTAGTTTTAAAAATATTCATCCACACTTGTTTGTTTTCTTAATTTATTTTCTCAAAACTTAAAGAGTAAATTAATAATAAATGTATATATATATATATGCATGAGTATTTGTAATCAAATTTTGAATTGGATGTATTATGGATTTATTTAATTGTTAACACCCTAATATTGGGTTTTACCTAAATTTGGTAGCTTGCTTCATTGCTCAAGAAAATGACTCGAGAGACGAAGTGGAGTAATATTAGGGAAGCGAACAAAGTCTATTACTATAAATTGACTTTGGCACTTTGATAAAGAAGCAGCGCAGGCGGCAGACGCACCAACTCAATTTATATAATTAATGCCAGTTAATGAAGCGAAGGAGAAGCTATTAATTAGTTAGCCATTTTAAATTTGACTGCGATTGTCAATCTGTTCTTCCACCTATTTCTATTTCTGACTCAATCCTCCCTACTGATTACTGTTTCATTCAAACTTAGAATTGACCAGACCAATTTTCTAAATCAATTAATGACTACAACTTCCAAAATGCAAAAAAAAAAACTGTTAATATCGATAAGTTTTTTGATTAATTTAATGCACGTATCTGCGCTTCCTTTAATGAAGATTTACGTGGAAGTTTTGGAATCGTAAAAAATAAATAAGTAGGACATAGCAGCATAGCATAGGTCCTTTTTAAAGAGACTGATTAATTTGTTTATAATATACAAGATTAAGAAGATGGGTCATATCTCATATTCATAAAGAGTAATATATAAAAACACTATGATGATGATGATTATTATCGCCACCAAAGATATATTGATGGATGCTTTTATCTCACCTTCAACCTTCTTGTTGGCCATTAATTCATCAAATTAATTAAAGTCAAAACAATGATACCATTTCAATATTTATAAACGAAGACGAACCAAGTAACCACCATTAAGCTAAGCTAAGCCAAGCTAAGCGGTGGTTGTATTGACTCTTAATCTTTGAAGATAAAATTTTAATATTAATTTTGTGAATGATTGTTTTTGTTGGTATATATATATAATGAAATTGGTTTGACTGCAAACTTGTAGTTATAGGTTCGTAGAATTAGCAGACGTGATATTTGAGGGTATAAATAATGATGATTAACTGATGATTTTGATGATGAAATTCAACGACGACGGGCTATCAACTGATGAAGACGAGGGACTTGTTCAGTTGGTGGGCCGTCCTTCACTCAATTACATGTGAGGTTGGCGAAAGGCACTGTCAACCTTTTATTATACAGTCCTTCCTATCACCGTAATTTTCGTTGCGCTCCTTCTCTCTGTAAACATTCATTTCTTCCCATTTTCTTTTTTCTTTTTTATAAAGCTGAAATAATAAGTACACTCAGACTGTGAATAATATATATATATATATATATATATATATCATATCATATCATATCATATAAATAGCTAGCAGTCAGATTGAGAAAGAGAATGGGAAAAAGACTAGTAGATGCAATGGTTTAGAGTAGTATGAGGCATTGTTATAATAATATTACTACTAGTATAGAATATTAGATGGAAGAAAAGTAGAGTGCTGTCTTGATTAGAGAAAATAATTAATTAATCATGTAAAAGAAAAAGAGACTGAAGAAGCAAACCAACACTCGGATAATAATACACTCACTCCTTATAAATTATTCCTCCAGTAACTCACCTCACCTCACAGTTTCTTCATATTCTTCTCTCTTTTTTGTTATTTTTAATTTGTTTTGTGTCTTTCCCATTACATTTTCTGTACTTTGTGTGCTGTTCAACTTAGCAAGCTACCAGCAATAATGGCTAAGAAGCCAAGAATTGTCATCATTGGAGCAGGAATGGCTGGTCTCACAGCTGCTAACAAACTCTACACTTCCAGTACCTGCTCTAAAGACTTGTTTGAGCTGTGTATTGTTGAAGCTGGGACAAGAATTGGTGGCAGAATCAACACTTCTGAGTTCGGTGGTGATAGAATTGAGATGGGTGCTACATGGATTCATGGCATTGGAGGCAGTCCCATTTACAAAATTTCTCAAGAAATCAATTCTCTCAAGTCTCAACAGCCATGGGAATGCATGGATGGATTCTCAAGCCTTCCTAAGACTGTAGCTGAAGGTGGTTTTGAGCTTAATCCATCTATTGTAGATCCAATATGCCATTTTTTTGACAGCCTAATGGATTATGCTCAAGGGAAGCTCACTGCTGAAGATAGTTCCAGCGCTGAAAAACTCGACTTTTACAATCTCGCGACTAAAGCATTCAAGATTTCTACTAGAAATGGTGATTCTGGTAAGCTTAGTAATGTTGGTTCTGGTAAGCTTAGTGTTGGTTCTTTTCTTAGACAAGGCCTCAATTCTTATTTGGATTGTTTGAAAGAACAAGATGAGCTTAAAGGGTATGGTAGTTGGAGCAGAAAGTTGCTTGAAGAAGCCATTTTTGCCATGCATGAAAACACCCAGAGGACATATACTTCTGCTGGTGATTTGTTGACTCTAGATTTTATTGCCGAAAGCGAGTATCAAATGTTTCCGGATGAAGAAATCACTATTGCTAAAGGCTACATGAGCGTAATTAAGCATCTAGCTTCTGTTCTACCACCTGGTTTAATCCAATTAGGCAGAAAAGTGGCTAAAATTGAGTGGCAACCGGAAGGTCAACAGTCAAAACAGCTAGAAAATGGCTATGCTGCAAGTGCCAAGCCAGTTAAGCTACATTTTTGTGATGGATCTACTATGTTGGCTGATCATGTTATTGTAACAGTTTCATTGGGTGTATTAAAAGCTGGGATTCATCAAAATTCGGGTATGTTCAATCCTCCTCTTCCATCTTTCAAGACTGAGGCAATATCAAGACTTGGTTATGGTGTTGTTAACAAGTTATTTCTGCAATTGAGTCCATCACATGATCCAAAAGGCGATAACTCGAGCAAGTTTCCGTTCCTTCATATGGCTTTTCATCGACCAGACTCTGAATTGCGGAATAAAAAGATCCCTTGGTGGATGAGAAGGACAGCCTCTCTCTGTCCAATATACAATAAATCAAATGTTTTAATATCTTGGTTTGCAGGGGAAGAAGCTCTTGAACTTGAATCACTTAGTGATGAAGAGATTATTAATGGTGTTTCAACGACAGTATCTAGCTTTTTGTCACAACACCACAAGAAATTGGAGTCTAATTCGTATGGATTATGCAATGGGAATGTGAATCATGTAGAAAGCTCTACAGAAATTGAAGTGAAATTCAGCAAGATTTTGAAGACTAAATGGGGTAGTGATCCTCTATTCTTGGGATCGTACAGTTATGTTGCAGTTGGATCTAGTGGTGATGATTTGGACACCATGGCTGAACCATTGCCAAAGATGGGAAATTTTGAGTCTTGTGGTATTCCTATTCCTCCGCTTCAAATCCTGTTTGCGGGGGAGGCAACCCACAGAACTCATTATTCTACTACTCATGGAGCTTACTTTAGTGGCCTTAGAGAAGCCAATAGGCTTCTTCAACATTATCACAATGTTGGGGTTTAGGGCATTTGTTAGTACTTCCTTTGTTTCATTTTTTTTTATTTTTTATTTTTAATTTAACACCTATTTTGCCGATATCTTTCTCGTCATATTTCTTTCTTTCTCTTTCTATAAAGTATAAAGTGAAGAATGAATTGAGTGAAAAAAAAAGTAAAAAAAAAAAGGAAAGAAAGAAAATTAGTGAAGGGATGAAAGAGATGGATGGGGGAACTATTTTTAGATGTATTGCATGAATTAAAGAAGCTTCTTTTTTTATTATTCTATTGGTATTCTCTCTGCTTTGCTCTGATTTGTATCTTTTTGAGAATTGGATTCCTTATTTATTAAATATCTCGTTGGTCTTCAAAGCAAAACCCAACTAAGATGGATTAACATTGACCAAGTCAAAGTGTTCAACCAAAGAACAATTAAAAGCTTTGGATCCCACGTCTCTCTCTCTCTCTCTCTCTTCCTCTTCCTCTTCCTCGTTCTTTAGGGTGTTTGCTTTGGTGCTGTTTTGCTCATAGGACAGGATCCGGTAAACCCGGAACTTTTAGCTTGTTATCCCTCCTTCATTCGTTTCTTTGTGTGGCTTGACATTTTGCTCTCAGATCCAAACAAGCCCTTGTCTCACTTTGACAATAAATATTGTAAGTCTTATATATATATATATATATATATATATTTTTTCCTTTTTCATTTTGAAGACCTATATAAACTTGGGAGAATCAGTGAGCCTGAGCTGGCTAAAGTTATGTGATTCACATTAAAATAGGATAGACCCGCCAATTTTAGGGTCCCAATAGACTCAATCAAAGAATGGGCATTGTTCCCGTCTGATTTCAATGATAGGTCCCATTCCAATTGCATGATATGGCAGACAAACATACAATAAGACAGTTAAAGGTCAGAGTCTGAGTAGATCGCAGCAGTGGCCTACCCACTTGGTACCATAGATTTATCTGTCAAAACCAAATCCATCCTCTCTGGTGCTAGACACACACAAACCGACTGCTGTCCACAAGTGAACAATCTCTATCGCCTCCCTCAGCTTATGCATCACATAATTTTCATAATATAAATTTATGTTTCAATCCATCAAATGCGTATACAAAACCCAACAATGTTTGTAGGATCCTTAAAAACAATAAGGTAGTGGGGTCCGGATGCCTTAATAATTGACATAAAAAACGTTAAAATTTTGATGACAAATCTACAAATGTGTTATTATTTTGAGTGACGCCAAAATGTGTTGAGCTTTTATTGTGCTTGGCTTGATTATATAAGGGTGGGGGTCTGTTTGGTCAAATCGACAGAAGGAGAGAGTGAAACTCTATTATTGTAGTTAAAGATTTTGCCTTTGAGCAAAGCCAGCCTCTTCCCTCCTCAAGAAATGGAATGGCCCACATGCTGTCTCTTTGTGGGCTTCATTACTCCTTTGATGATTTTGCATATCACAAATCAATATTTGTCGCCCACTTTCTAGTCTCGTTCATTTATTCATAAAAAGAAAACCCAATTCACTAATCTCACTAATCAAACATCTTAATTACCTACCTTGACCATCTCTAATCATCATTATCATTATTCAACTTTCAATTAAAAGAGTACAATTCAATCCTTTAATCATACGGACCATTGAATTCATGATACGTGTGAATTGAATGGCTGCTACTGCTAGCTACATGTTTCATCATGGAATCAGCTTTCCTGTTCTTTTTCTTTCCTCACAATTTTAGCACTTAATTGGTACCAATCAAACATTGAGCATTTGTCATATCTATAAAATTACGAAATTTAAGATTCAAAGAACTGAATAATTTGGACTAGTAAAATAGAAAAACTATTGTTTAACAATTCTTCAAAGTAAAATTGTAGGCTTATCTGTATATTACAAAAATGAAATATGCTATATTACATTAAAAATAAAGAAAAAGATAAAAATAAAATATTTTTCTAAAATGTGGGTGTCCAAAGAGCAATGATCTATGTGTTTGATTTTATGCAAATCTTAGATTAAAAAAAAAAAAAAGTACTTTTTTTATTATTTCTAAATGAGAATCGAATAACCTTTATTTATTTATTATTTTATAATATCCTGAAGATGGGTAAGCCAAAGATATCCCATGGGAAGAAAGATATCTGATTTAAGTAAGTTATCACATTGGCATCCCAAATTTAGCTTTATAAAGTCCTTTTGATATCATATATTATCATGATAAGAATAAGATAGGAGAGACTTTAAACAATACCATTCTCTATGTCTCCACATGATTATGTAAAGGAATATCTACTCTACTCTTACTCTGTAATAGCTACTTTGGACTCTTCCTCTCTCTCTCATTTGCACAACTTATCATTAATCATTCAAATTTTATTTTATTTTCAAAATTTGATACCAAAGTCCGTTCCTTTATGATAAATTCAAAAACAATTCCCTTCCACGTTTATTATTTTGTACTTTTGACTTAAAGAGTGTGTTTTGACATTATTGTACTTGTACTTTACACTTTTAAATAACTATCATCACGTATAATTTATTTGTTTTGATTTTTTTTTTTTTTTTTTGAAATTAAAATATATTAAAATTTGTATAAACTTTGTACGACCCTTTAATAAAAACAAATTTATAAATAGTTTTGTAAGTGGTTATGAAATTGGCGAAGTCAGCCCAGTGAATGATTGATGAGGAGAAGTCAATTACAGCTATCAAATTTACCCTGACCATGAGATTGAGACTCTTTTGATGCTACTCCATGAAAATTTATTGCACATCATATTCATTATCTCCTCCTCTCTCTCTCTCTCTCTCTCT
>JAXCLQ010000013.1:8431513-8469625 GCA_035584115.1 Cedrela odorata | reverse complement strand
ATAAATTAAGTAAATATACAAATATATAGATAGAGAGAGAGAGAGAGAGAGAGAGAGAGAGAGAGAGAGAGAGAGAGAGAGAGAGAAAGAGATGTGGGTATAGAGTTCGAGTATTCGGATGGACTCATCAATGACAATCCATTCTCTTGTCCACCGAATATTGCTTTTACAATTTGGACATGCATTATACAATTCTTATTAACTATGTGATATATATTAATTAATTTATTGTATTCAAATATCTCTATAAATTTAGTTATTTAGTATTATATAAACTAAAATATATTTAAGTCAATAATTTTATTTGAATTTATTATGTTCACATGTTATTTAAGTTGACATTGTATTTTTTTTATTTTCATAAAATATAAAGATTGCCTGGAATTAGATTGGAACCAAACACATCCATCATTCATAGAGGCCAATTGTTAAGGGCCAATTTTCTCTTTGTCGAAAATTGAATCCGTGTAACACTCACTATGAACTAGTAAATTAGTCTAAACAAGTTTGCAAGCAGCAAGTACAATTAGGTTGGTTGTCACAAATGTAAACCAATAGTAGAAAATACTCAAAAACAAGCACATATCATATCACAATATAATTTGAAGCTATATCTATAAAATACGCAACATACAAGCAATCAATGAGCAAACAAGCAACATACAAGCAATCAATGAGCAAACAAGTAACATACAAGCAATCAATGAGCAAACAAGTATTGAACAAATAAGCATCACAATACATCGGACAAACAAGATCGAACAATCAATACAAGTAACTCATTTCTTTAATTCAAGGGCGGAGGATTACACAGTTATGCACTCGGAGTGCTGATGGTCAAGGCCTTTGTGAGGCATTAAGCCATCCTCCCTTAAAGAGGGTTTTAAGATATTATAGGTGTAGTAGGAGGAGACATAACACATGTCCTAGTTGTTATAACCCTAAAATCGTAAATAAAAGGAAAATTTCAAGGCCCTATGGTGCCTTCCAACTTGCTGCCTAGTTGGCCCTGGACGAATAAATGCCAGTGGCCCTTACATCCTCCTTCACCTTATCTATTAGCATCCTCGACAATGGCGTTGTTTTGAAGTCTTTAATCTTCTGTTGAATTGGCTCCAGTTCTTCAGCTTTCTCCCATCTGGTCTTTTTTTCACCAAGGCCCTTCCACTTCACGAGAAATTTCTTCAACTTCTTTGCTAGTCTTCTTTTTTGTACACTTCTTGATCTCCTCTCTTGTTGGTTGATTACGCATGAAATCCTCCATGTTAGCATGGTATGGCTTTAATTTGCTCACATGAAAGACCGGGTGCATATTCATATATGTTGGCATCTTGACCTTATATAAAGTCTTCTATACTTTGGCAATGACTGGAATTGGGCTCTCATACTTCTGTACTAGTCTCTTGTCTCGGCTCTCTTTAGAAGCGAATCTATTCTAGAATCAACTTGATTAACATTAAGTTTCCCGGTTTGAACTCGAGCGATTTTTTACTTTTGTCAGCCCACTTCTTCATCCTAGCAGCAGCTTTCTCCAAATATGCTCGAGCTATTTCGGCATTAGTTCTCCATTCCTTGGTGAAATTAAAGGCCTGAGGGATCTTTCTCTTATACTCTATGACTATGTAAAGTAGAAGTGGTTGTTGGTCCGTTATTACTTTAAAGGGACTTCGGTTTGTTGATGAGTTTTTCCTTGCATTGAAGTAAAACTGTACTATGTCAAGGAATTGTGCCTAATTCTTTTTATTGGCGTTGATGAAATGGCATAAATACTCTTCCAATATTCTATTAAATCTCTCTGTTTGCCAATTAGTTTAGGAATGATAGTTTAAGAAGGTTAAACAGTTCGGACATAATGTTCTGACAAATCTGGGGCTCCGATCACTTGCAATGTGCTGTGGTACTCCCTTATATTTCACCATATGCTTGAACAATAATCTCGCTGTTTCCTCTCATTCGTAGTATTTTGAGGCTAGTATGAATGTGGCGTATTTTGAAAATCTGTTGACAACTATCAAAAATAGAAGTCAAGTCACCAATTTTCAAAAGGGTGGTGTTGAAGTCAAGTGAGACACTCTCCCACGGTTGGCTCGGCACATTTAACGGCTTTGACAATCTTAGCGTCTTCAAAATTTTCACTTTGTTTTACTGGCAGACGAGATAAGTTTTGGTATAATCTGCTATATCATTCAGCAAGAAACTTTTGCTATCGGGCTTATTTTGGGGTCAACTTTGGCTGTGTAAAAAAGTGATTAATAGTTGTATTGTCTGTCTTCACCATAAACTTAGATCCCATTAGGTAATGTCTCTATATCCATAAATAATGTAACATAGCTAAGAGTTCCCTTTCTTGAGTAGTGTACCTCCGCTCCGGTTCTGATAACTTTCAACTCTCATAAGCTACCGGCTGACTCTCCTGTAATAAAACTCCTCCTAATGCGAAATCAGATGCATTGATCTGTATATCAAATGGCTTGGTTATATTTAGAAGGGTAAGAACTAGATCTTTCACCATTGCTTCCTTCAAGTTATCGAAGGCTTTTCTACACTGCTCAGACCATTTCCACGTTACGCCCTTCTTCAACAGCTCGGTTAATGGTGCAGCTTTCTTTGAGTACACTTTTACGAACCGCCGGTAATAGTTAGCCAATCCTAGGAAGTATTGTAACTCTTTTATGCTTGTCGGCGTCTTCTAGTCTTGGATTGCCTCTACTTTATCTAAATCCATCCGTATGCAACCTTACTCTATCACATGGCCAAGGAATTTGATGCGCTTCTGACCAAAGTAACACTTTTCTCTCTTCATAAGAGTTTGTTGTCCTTTAACTTCTAGAATACGTTAGCTAAATATTTCTGATACTCTTCTAAGGTTTTGTTGTAAACTACGATATCATCAAGATACACCACTATAAACTTATCCAAATATTCATGGAATACATCATTCATTAATGTGCAAAAGGTTGCAGGAGCGTTTGTTAACCGGAACAATATCACCAGAAACTCATACGATTCATATCGGGTGATGCATATGTTTTTGGGCTCATCTCCCTCGATAATTCTTATCTTATAGTAACCCAACTGCAGATCTAGCTTTGTAAAGTTTTTTGCCGAGTTCAGCTGATCAAAAAAGTCTGCTATCAATGGAATTGGATAGGTATTGTGGACTGTCAATTTGTTGAAAGCTCTATAGTTGATACACAACCGTAGGTTTCTATCCTGCTTCTTTAGGAACAACACCGGGGCTCCGAAAGGTGCTTTTGATGGCCTGATGAAGCTGGTTTCCAACAGTTCATTTAATTATTTTTAGAGTTCAGCTAATTCTGGTGGAGCCATTCTGTAAGGGGCACGCGAGGGTGGTTTCACCCCGGGCACTAACTCGATCTGATGATCAATTGCTTTTCTTGGTGGCAAGGTCTTGGATAATTAATCCGGCATTACCTTGGCAAATTCTCTCAATACATTCACAATTTCTAATGAGGTCGAAATGGCAATAAAAGAGAGTTCTCTTCTCTTAATCCCCTTCTTGAATTGAAGAACGGATAAGAGTTTTGCCTTTGTTGGTTGCTTGACCCTGACCGGCACCATCACGAGCATTTTGCCCATGATTAACAGGCTATCGGCTAATGGAATTGAGATTGTACCTTCTCCAACAAAAAGTCCATTCCTAAGATGACATTGAAGTCATCCATCTACATGACTACAAGGTTCACTTGACCTTCCAAAGGGTCAATCTTTATCTGCATTTACTTTACCAACCCGCTCGTGGGTAAGACTTTAAATTTACTGCCTTCATGTGGCCAACATCCTCCTCGAGCTTCAGCCAAAATCGGTTTACTTCTAAAGTAGAAATGAAGTTATGAGTGACCCTTGTGTTCACCACATAATCTCATTGATTAGGGCATCAATGAACAAAAGACCATTTCCTATAGTCTTCTTGTCCTTAAATTGCTTTTTTAGGGCCTTCAACATCTTTAGTGCCACTATATGACCTATTTTTTTTGTCTCTTAATCACCCGTAAGTGCCTCTTGCAGTTAATCTTTAGTTGTCTCAGCACTTAGTTTTGTTCTTTTGGGGCATTCTGAGGCTCTATACGGCCATTGCATAGCTAACATCCAAACGGCCTCTTACTTACTTCCTTACTATTAAAAAACACTGGCTTCTTCAGGTAAATCAGTTTTACCCTCTTAGTCGCTCCACCACTTTTGTTGGGCTCCCAATTGATGGGTTTCTTGTTTTAATTATCATTCCTTCTTGACATGGGTAGTAGTCTTTTTGATTGGAGACCATTACATGAGTAATTTGATAGTTGTTTAGCGGCTGCTTGTGCGGATGAGATATTTTGCATTCTTTATCGTTGAAACATATTTCGGGTCCAAGGTTGAAGACCTTTAATGAAGTAGAACAATCGATCTTGCTCGAACATATTTCGGATATCTAACATTAAACTTGAGAATTTCTTCACATACTCGTGGACTGTTCTAGTTTAAGTCAACCTACGTAGTTGTCTCCAAGCAAGATGCGCCACATTTTCAGGGAGGAATTGGTTCTTCAACTCCAGTTTCAGGTCCTCCTAGTTATCAAGTGTCCCGGGTTGATTTTCTCTTTGTCAAAAATTTGATCTATGCAATACTCACTAAAGCGTTAAACTAATAAGTTAGCCTAAATAAGTTTGCACGCAGTAAGCACAAGTAAGTTAGTTGTCTACAAATGTAAACCAATAGTTGGAAATGCTCGGAAACAACCACATATCATATCGCAATACAATTCGAGGCTACATCAATAAAATACGTAATAAGAAAGCAAACAACATACAAGCAATCAATGAGCAAACAAGTATTGAACAAACAAGCATCACAACACTTCGAACAAAAAAGATTGAACAATCAATGTAAGTAGCTTATTTCATTAATCAAAGGGCGGAGGAGTACACAACTATGTCCTCAGAGTGCTAATGGTCAAGGCCCTTATGAGACACCTAGCTATCATCTCTTAAAGAGGGTTTTAAGATATTGCAGGTGTGGTAGGAGGAGATATAGCACATGTCTCAGCTGTCACACCCATAAAATCTTAAATAAAATGACAATTCCAAACCCCTATAGTGCCTTCGAACTTAAGACTATAAGTTTACTAGCTGGCTATGGACAAGCAAATATGGGTGACCCTTGCACCAATGCTAGAGACAAAAGAAAAAAAAGACACACAAACAAATGCTACATGTTGTTGGATCATGCCCTCAATTATATTAATATATATGTATATATATATATATATATTAATATTTATACTATTGCATTGTATTATGTTAAATGTTGTTGGATCATGCCCTTAATTATTTTATGCATCAAAATTAGTTCAATTTCATCTTTGGCCTCAAGAATTCTTGTGAAATCGTTTTTTAGTCCTAGGCAAAACTAATGGACGCTACCCCTACATGGGCACCATTCAGAAACTGTAAGTGTGCTAAGGGTTTTGTGAGCATTCAATCCTTGAGTTTTTATAATCTTTCGGTTCTTAAGATTGTAATGTTTGTCTTATTTAAATAATACAATATTTAGTTATATTTGTTTTCAGTGTTTTATTTTGGTATCAGAGCCAGTACTCCCAAAATGAGTATTTTTTTTAGAGTCTTTCTCAATCTTTGTAGTTGCTACTAAGACGGATCTTCCACATCAGAAATATTGCAAGGATTTATAAGCAAAAGAGAGTCTTTCAGTTATAGAGATCTTGACTCAAGTAATATATAAATTAGAGATAAATTTGATCTTAGTAGGTGTGGTGCCTGTTTGAAGCCAAGAGGGCGTGTTTAGGGCTGTATCACCAAAAATAAGATTTTATCTGATTTATATTTTCTCCTAGAAATTAAGACCTTGTTAAGGCAGTTTAGGACAATGGATAGCCTAGAGATCTCAAAACCTTAAACACAAACTTCTAGCTTAGAAAACTTACGATCTAGCTTTTCCTTTACCACAAACTTCCACTTGGAAGCCTAGATTGAGAGAGATCCTAAACAAATTCAACACTTTTATTTAGTCCTTATGAATCCGTATAAGTTCTACGATATAAAAATGTTTCTAGCATCTGTCAAATCTATTGTTCCTTTTCGACAACTAAAGTTAAAGTCTGTTTATAAGTCTTCTGAAGTTCTTGTATAATCTATCTCTTCTTATTCTAAAGAAACATATCTTCATATAGTTTCTGAGAGTGAAATCAAAAGATATAGGAATGAAGGTTACAAGGGAATTCATCTAGGCGCAATCAGAATAAGAATTCAACCCATGTTCCTTGGAGGCAAAAATGTCACTTGTTTCTTAGCTCTTCTGGATACAAGATGACATTCATTTCAAAAAGCCTTGATCTTTGCTATAGAAGTTGGTCTTAACAATGGTCATGTAGTTATTCAAGTAGAACCAAACTTTACCCTAAACTTTTAAAAGCTCAACCTACCAAATACCATAAAAATTATGATCTAGTTGTATGGATTGGATATGAACCCAAATCAGTTAGCTTTGGTAGTCCATCATACCATGACTTACAAAATCTAAACCCATCTTTTCTATATGAGTTACACAAACATTCTAATCACCAAACTGGCTAGAGAAGGTCATGTGATTCAGCCTCAAACCTTTAAAAAAGATGAATTGGTCTTTCTCCCAAAATGGATCAATGATTATGAGCAGAGTAACAAACCACTTGTAGTTCATGAAAATCCATGGATTGAAAGATTAACAAGTGGAATAATTTCAATCTCTTTTCTAAGAGTATTTATCCCTCTCTATCCTTGTGAGAGATGTCAGCTTGAAGGAAGAAAACCCACAGATTGTTCACATATGCTTAGAAGGTCTAAATCATTAAGGCACATATGAATTATCAATATGATTAAGTTTTCTGAACCTAAATTCATTAGAGATACGGCAGAATAATATACTATTGGCAAGTTTGTCTTCCACAAGACAAATTCAACAGAGTTTGGTCCAATTGAGCAAGCAATAAACTGTAGCAACACCAATGATATCCAACAGAGTAAGGCATTGAAACTTATCATGTCTCAGCAAGAACAAATAAAGCAAGAGTTAACTGAACTTAAGGCCTAAACCAGGAGATTCAAAAGAAGATATAGGCTTACAACAAAATAACTTTATGATACTCAGAATATTTTCAGACCAATCATGATGATCAGAAGTACGAGAGTGGATGATGAAGCCTATAGACTACAACAACTGAGAGATATACAAGCTTATTATAAAAAATAAAAGAAACTAGCACCTTCTCGGAAAAATGATAAGCCTAGAAAGTCAACAAATGTTTGGGAAGAAAGTCCTTTAGGAAACAATACAAAAAGATTTTGGAGAAGTTTTGCAATGTCACCTTAGAGGCCTTGGCCAGTAAAGGCTACTAGATAGGGAGACGATGATTCTGACACTTCATCAAGATCTAGCAAAACTTCCAAATCCTCAATTAATTCTCTAACACCATTACTAATGGAGAATCAGCCTCACATTCCAACTACTTCAACTTATGTAGACACGACTGGGAGATTTTGACAAAGATTTCCTCAGACCAGACCAACAGTTGGAGAAACTTTTGGAAAAACTACAGCTGCCTTTTCATCAACTACAACAAATCGACCTGTAGAACATAGACAAGAACAGAGGCAGGAGTAGGAGAAAGCTCGTGAGCAAGAAGAATGGAATGTCCAAGTTCAAGTACCAAATACTTCTTCAACAAAAACTTTTTGGAATATTGGTGGTCTAAAACCAGAAGAAAGACCAGTATATTTTGAAAAAATGATAGCTTGAGTAGAAAGAGAATTATAGCGAGCTCCACACTTGATCAGACAAAGAGTCACGAGGAGACTAATTTCTGGATTTCTTGAAACCTTACGTAAGTAGTGGTGCGACACATTTACAGAACAAGAAAAGGATTACATCCTAAATCATGATCAACCATACAATGAACTAGTGAGGTTTATAGTTGTAAGCTTTTTTGGCACACAAGGTCGTGAAAGCAAACTTACTAAAAAGTAATTTCTCCAAAACAAATGCTGTGATGTAAGGCAAATTGAAACCTACTATCTAGAGCAAAAACGTCTCTATTTAAAGTTCAACAAACTAACAGATACGATAAAATAGACGTTTGTTCTCAACATGCCCAGACCAATTGCTGAGATGCTCGAGGCAAAATTCAAAGTAGATCGTGTTATAGATTTATCACAAGATAGCTTGATCAGTTTATATCAATTATCTACTAAGCTTATTCAGAATCATTACAAGAATTAAGATTTAAAAAAGCATATGAAGCAAATTAAAAGTACTTCTTTGCAGAAGTACTACATTATTCAACCTCAGAAATTTGAATGTCATGACAATAAACAAATTTGCTCTTGCAAAAAATCTAAATCAAAATCTTAGAAATACAACATAAAATCTTGGAAGCCTTACAAAGGTTCAAAATATAGATTTGTCAAAAGGAGAAAAGTGTCAAAACAGTTAGAAAGATGTTTTATCTGTGAAAAGAAAGGTCATTTTGCCAAACAGTGCAAATCACGAAAGATGATTCCAACAAAGCTCCTCCAAATGATTGATCAACCAGAGTTTGATGACAATTGGTATTTTTGGTCCGATGATCCCACTAATGCAATGTTGACACTTGATTATCAGTTAGAAGTTCCTGAGGAGTTAGAAGATAATGAGGATGAACCTATCATAAATATTCATGAGGAAGTTCCAATTGATCTTACGATGAATACAAGACTGGTATTCAGACTATATATCAAAGTTACTCTTAAGGTATCGGATAATTAACAAATCACTCTTAATGCTTTAATTGACACAGGAGTAATTTCTTCTATTATCCATGGCAAATGCTTATCTAAATCTCTCCATATCCCTATTACTGTCAGTTTCTCTATAGTTAGTGGAGATAAGTTTTATAGTCAAAAGTGCACCAGGCCACTTGATGTCTTACCTTTTGGAAAAAGGCATAATTTCTTTGCTTTTGACCAAACAGGTGAAGATTTGTTACTAGGAACATATTTCCTTTCCCTCATTGCCTTTTATACTTTCCGTCCTGATGGTTTTGCTTATACTATTATTGACCCAATAAACAAAAAGGACCATCTTTTTATGATTCCATGGATGGAATAAAAATCCATCTTTAGAGGGGGTGATAAAGGTAAAATTGCAATCCAAACTTTGCCAATCCAAAAGTTTGAAGCATAATAAAGAGAACTATTGGAATGTTGTGTTGATGTACCCAACATATATCGGTGAAGAGAAAAACACTTTATTTCTCTTCTATATAAAGATCAATGGTTCATGCCGCATCAGACAGCATCACATTTGGGAATGCCACATGATGAGGAACTGTGCAAAGATGAGATTTAGACACTTCTGGATCTTAAACTTATCAGACCCTCAAAGTCTCAATGGTCTACCCTAGCATTCTATGTCAATAAGTATTTAGAATAGGTCCGTGGAAGGAAAAGACTTGTTATTGATTATAGAAAACTTAATGATTGCTTACAAGATATTAGGTATCCAATATCGAGAGGAACTCATCTATTGAATAAGATAACATCTGCAAAAATCTACTCAAAATTCGACATGAAGTCAGGACTTTTGGCAGATTGGCATAATAGATGAGGACAGACACAAAATAGCTTTTATTGTTCTACATGGACACTATGAATGGAACGTTATGCCATTTGAATTAAAGAATGCTCTATCATTATTTCAACATAGAATGGATGAAGTCTATAAGCCCATATCAGAATTTTGCTTGGTATACATTAATGATGTTCTAATTTTAGTACCAACGCAGAAAATCATGCTAAGTATCTTCAACTGTTTAAAGATCTAACATTTAAGCATGGTTTGGCATTATTCGATACAAAGATGAAGATTGGACTTGAAAAAATTGATTTCTTGGGATTATACATTAAAGATAGTCATGTCATTCTTCAGCCACACATTGTTGAAAAGATATCTCAATTTCCTGATGAGTTGTCAAGCAGAAAACAGATACAATAATTTTTGGGAATCATCAATTATATTGCAGACCATATTTAGAATCTTACAAAGTCGACGTGTAAGATATCAAGACACTTAAAGAAGCAAACTTTATCTTGGTCGGCAGAAGTAACAGAAGCAATAAAGTAGTAAAGCAATTAAAGGAGATATGCTTTTCTCTTTCTCTAAAGATTCTTGACATAAGAAAGCTTATATTGCAGATTGATGCAAGTGATAATTATTAAGGTGCATTATTCATTGAAGATGAGGATGGCTATAGGAGAATTTGTGGATATAAATCTGGCCAGTTCTCAGAAGCTCAGCAGCACTACCCATTTTCGAAGAAAAAAGTTCTAGCCGTGGTTAAAGGAATAAAAAAGTTTTAGTTCTTTCTTTTTCTCGATTCATTTGTGGTTTAAACAGACTACAAACATCTTCAAGGTTTACTGAGGAGAAAAGAAGGAGAAATTTTTTATCCTCAATTAGCAAGGTGGTCAGAATCCTTGTCCAGATTTAAATTTAGCATCGTGCACATCAAAGGAGAATCCAACATAGTTGCAGATTTCCTTTCTAGATCGAACTCAACCATTACCATGGCTTCAAGTTTTAGAACACTTCTTGTGAACAAGTGGTTTAAGGAAGAAGAAGATTATTATGAATATGATCTCACAAAACTTTGTGCAGATCTACCTCTAGAGCATAGAAAACAAATGTTCGATCTAGTTATGGAATTTTTAACTTATCTAAGTTACCATAATCCGGTAATTGATAGACTGTGGAGACTTATGGCAATGATTAAATACAGGTTAGCATCTAAAAAAAGTTGCTATAAGATATTTGATCCTCAGTCTGACATTCATTAGATGCATAAGACAATCTTCCAAGTTCATAAATTCTTCCACCATGTTATTGATAAAGAAACCTATTAGGGACATTATGTGATATGTGCAGGAAACTCTACAGCTTACTTTATATACTGGTTATGGATTAACCTATATCCTGCTGCCATATTCTTCAAACCCCATATCATCCACCGAAATAGAAGATATGCAAAAGAAAGATGGTTTGATAGGCTCTTTGGTCCTTTATTCGAAGATATCCTTACCTTAAGGAGCATAGAGGTTTTAGATTACTCACAATACTATTGTTATAGTACAGCTGAAAGACATCTAGGAAAAAGATGATGATGGAAAAAGAAGGATGCCTTTTATCAAAACAATAATTCATGAACAAACTCAAGATGATATGAACTCAATGTGGGGAGGTTGCTTAAAAACAAGATTAGCTTTATCAGAAGTCTATGAACAGCCAGCAAGTTATGATACTTACAGTCTATTATCTTCATATGTGAAAGCTACTCTAGATCTTTATTACAAAGAGCAAATCAGGTTTGGACAGATACATGGTGATGATGAGTATGAAATGAAAATGAGAAGTCTTTATCATGAATGATTGCAAAAGCAAGGATGAGAGGATGAGAAGATGAGATTACCCCACCAGCATCATTACCATAGATTGAAGACGAATGGCTCAATCTACAGGAACCTATGATGCAGATAGAATGGTCAGACTCGCCAATGCCAGATGTAGAACCATTGCACCAGATCAATTCGAAAGATAAATATCTAAATCTTGATGATCTAGAACAACAGTGGGATGAGATAAAAGCCAACCGTTGGAATGACATTGATGAAGATATAGACTAAAGCGAAAGACATAGTAGACCCAGTGGAAGCAATAGTGAATGATGCGACCATTAATGTGATGTAAAGTATGTTATAGTATTGTGTGAGTCAAAAAGTATGTTGTAGTGTTGTGTAAGTCATAAAGCATGATGTGACATAAAGTATTACAATAATATATATATATGAGTTGTAAAGTAAGATAATGATAAGCATGAATGTATTAGAATGGTGAGTCACCATTATAGAGTGTTCTTTATGTGCCTATATAAGGATACCTCTGGTTTGTAGTTGAGTCGTGTGCTAGTGTGCTAAGAGTCTTGTGAGCATTCAGTCATTGACTAATCTGCAGGTTTTCTTCCTTTAAGTTGACATCTCTCACAAGGATAGAGAGAGATAGATTCTCTTGGAAAAGAGATTGAAGTTTTTCCACTTGCCAATCTTTCAATTCGTGGATTTTCATGAACCACAAGTGGTTTGTTGCTCTGCTTATATTCATTGATCCATTTTGGGGGAAAGACCAATTCATCTTTTTTAAGGGTTTGAGGCTGAATCACACGACCTTCTCTAACCAATCTAGTGACTGGAATGTTTGTGTGACTCATAGAGAAAAGATTGGTTTGGACTTTGTAAATCATGTTATGATGGACTACCAAAGCTGAATCATTTGGGTTCATATCTAATTCATACAATTGGATCATGATTTTATGGTGTTTGGTAGGTTAGGCTTTTCAAGGTCTAGGGTAAAGTTTGGTTCTACTTGAATAACTACATGACCATTGCTAAGATCAACTTCTACAGTAGAGATCAAGGCTTTTTGAAATGAATGCCATCTTGTATCCAGAAGAGTTAGGAAACAAGTGACATTTTTGCCTTCAAGGAACAAGGGTTAAATTCCAATTCTGATTGCACCCAGATGAATTCCCTTATAACCTTCATTCCTATATCTTTTGATTCCACTCTCAGAAACTACAGGAAGATAGGTTTCTTTAGAACAAGAAGAGATAGATTGTACAAGAACTTCAAAAGACTTATAGACAGACTTTAACTTTGGTTGTCGAAAAGGAACAATAGATTTGACTGACGCTAGAAACATATTTATATCGTAGAACTTATATGGATTCAGAGGGTCTAAATAAAATGGTTGAATCTATTTAGGATCTCTCTCAATCTAGGCTTCCAGGTGAAAGTTTGTGGTAGAGGAATAGCTAGATGGCAATTTTTCTAAGCTAGAAGTTTGTGTTTCAGGTTTTGAGAACTCTAGGCTATCCATTGTCCTAGACTTCCTTAACCAGGTCTTAATTTTAGGAGAAAATATAAATCAGATAAAATTTTCTTTTTGGTGATACAACTCTAAACACGCCCTCTTGGCTTCAAACGAGTACTACACCTTTTAAGATCAAATTTATTTTTGATTTATATATTACTTGACTCAAAGATCTCTATAATTGAAATAATCTTTTTGCTTAGAAATACTTACAATATTTCTGATGTGGAAGATCCGTCGCAGCGGCAACCATAGAGCATGCTCTATCACAGTGACTGAGAAAAACTCTAAGAAGAAATACTCTTTTTGGGAGTATTGGCTCTAATACGAAAATAAACCATTTAAAACAAACAGGACTAAAGATTGTATTATTTAAACAAGACAAACATTACAAGTTTAAGAACCGAATGGTTACAAAGGCTCAATGACTAAATGCTCATAAGACTCTTAGCACACTAGCACATGACTCGACTCCCACTTTGAATGCCTTACTACAAACTAGAGGTATCTTTATATAGGCAAATAAAGAACACTCTATAATGGTGACTCACCATTCTAATACATTTATGCTTATCATTATTTTACTTTACACCTCACATATACATTATTGTAATACTTTATGTCACATCATGCTTGTGACTCACACAACACTACAACATACTTTATGACTCACACAATACTATAACATACTTTATATCACATCAATGGTCGCATTATTCACTATTGCTTCCACTGGGTCTATTATGTCTTCCGCTTTAGTCTATATATTCATCAATGTCATTCTAACGGTTGGCTTTTATCTCATCCCACTATTATTTTAGATCATTAAGATCTAGATCTTAATCTTTCGGATTAATCTGCTGCAATGGTTTTACATCTGGCATTGGCCAGTTTGGCCATTTTATCTGCATCATAGGTTCCTGTAGGTTGGGCCATTCGTCTTCAATCCATGGTGGCGATGCTGGTAGGGTAATCTCATCTTCTCATCCTTGCTTTCGCAACCATTCATGATAAAGACTTCTCATTTTCATTTCATACTCATCATCACCATGTATCTGTCCAAACCTGATTTGCTCTTTGTAATAAAGATCTAAAGTAGCTTTCACACATGAAGATAATGAACTGTAAGTATCATAGTTTGTTGGCTGTTCATAGACTTCTAATAAATCTAATCTTGCTTTCAAGCAACCTCCCCACATTGAGTTCACATCATCTTGAGTTTGTTCATGAATTATTGTTTTGATGAAAGGCATCCTTCTTTTTCTATCATCATCTTTTTCCTAGATGTCTTTCAGCTGTACTATAACAATAGTATTGTGAGTAATCTGAAACCTCCATATGTCCTTAAGGTAAGGATATCTTCGAATAAAGGACCAAAGAGCCTATCAAACCATCTTTCTTTTGCATATCTTATACTTCGGTGGATGATATGGGGTTCGAAGAATATGGCAGCAGGATATAGGTTAATCCATAACTAGTATATAAAGTAAGCTGTAGGGTTTCCTGCATATATCACATAATGTCCCCAATAGGTTTCTTCATCAATAACATGGTGGAAGAATTTATGAACTTGGAAGGCTATCTTATGCATCTGATGAATGTCGAACTGAGGATCAAACATCTTATAGCAACTTTTTTTAGATGCTAACCTGTATTTAATCATTGCCATAAGTCTCCACAATCTATCAGTTACCAGATTATGGTAATCTAGATAAGTTTAAAAATCTGTAACTAGGTCAAACACCTGTTTTCTATGCTCTAGAGGTAGATTTGCACAAAGTTTTATGAGATCATATTCGTAATAATCTTCTTCTTCCTTAAACCACTTGTTCACAAGAAGTGTTCTAAAAGTTGAAGCCATGGTAATGGTTGAGTTTGGTCTGGAAAGGAAATCTGCAATTATGTTAGATTCTCATTTGATGTGCACGATGCTAAATTTAAATCTGGACAAGGATTCTGATCACCTTGCTAACTAAGGATAAAAAAATTTCTCTTTTTTTTCTCCTTAGTAAACCTTGAAGATATTTGTAGTCTGTTTTAATCACAAATGAATCGAGAGAAAGAAAGAATTAAAACTTTTTTATTCTTTTAACTATGGTTAGAACTTCTTTCTTCGAAGATGGATAGTACTGCTGAGCTTTTGAGAATTGACTAGATTTATATTCACAAATTCTCCTATAGCCATCCTTATCTTCAATGAGTATTGCACCCTAATAATTATCACTTGCATCAATCTGCAATATAAGCTTTCTTGTGTCAGGAATCTTTAGAGGAAGAGAAGAGCACATCTCTTTTAATTGCTTTACTACTTTACTGCTTCTGTTGCTTCTGCCAATCAAGATAAAATTTGCTTCTTTAAGTGTCTTGATATCTTACACATCAGCTTTGTAAGATTTTGAATATGGTCTGCAGCATAAGTGATGATTCCCAAAAATTATTGTATCAGCTTTCTGCTTGACAACTTATCAGGAAATTGAGATATCTTCTCAGTAATGTGTGCTTGAGGAATGATATGGCTATCTTTAATGTGCAATCCCAAGAAATCAATTTTTTCAAGTCCAATCTTCATCTTTGTATCGGATAATGCCAAACCATGCTTAAATATTAGATCTTTGAACAGTTGAAGATGCTTAGCATGATTTTCTGCATTGGTATTAAAATTAGAGCATCATTAATGTATATACCAAGCAAAATTCTTATATGGGCTTATAGACTTCATCCATTCTATGTTGAAATTATGATGGAGCATTTTTTTAATCCGAATGGCATAACATTCCATTCATAGTGTCCATGTGGAACAATGAAAACTGTTTTATGCCTGTCCTCATCTTTTAAGTCAATCTTCCAAAATCTTGACTTCATGTTAAATTTTGAGTAGATTTTTGTAGATGCTATCTTATTTAATAGATGAGTTCTTCTCGGTATTGAATACCTAATATCTTGTAGGCAATCATTAAGTTTTTAGCAATTAATTACAAGTATTTTCTTTCCACGGACCTGTTCTATATGCTTATTGACATAGAATACCGGGCTGGCCCATTGAGACTTTAAGGGTTTGATAAGTTTAAGATTTAGAAGTATCTAAATCTCCTTTCTGCACAGTTCCTCATCATGTGGCATTCCTGAATGTGATGTTGTTTGGTGCGGCATGGTCCATTGATCTTTATATGGAAGAGAAACAAAGTGTTTTTCTCTTGACCAATATCTGTTGGATACATCAGCACAACATTCCAATAGTTCTTTGTATTGGGCTTTAAACTTTTAAACTGGCAAAGTTTGGACTGGGATTTTACCTTTATCACCCCTTCCAAAGATGGAATTTTGTTCCATCTATGGAATCATAAAAAGATAGTCCTTTTGGTTTATTGGGTCAATAATAGTATAAGCAAAACCATCATAATGAAAAGTATAAGGGACAATGAGGGAAAGGAAATCTATTCCTAGTAACAAATCTTCACTTGTTTGGTCCAAAACAAAGAAATTATACATTTTTCAAAAAGGTAAGACATCAAGTGGCCTGGTGCACTTTTGACTGTAAAACTTATCTATAGTAGTTGCAGAGAAACTGACAGCAGTAGGGATACGGAGAGATTTAGGTAAGCATTTGCCATAAATAGTAGAAGAAACTACTTCTGTGTCAATTAAAGCAGTAAGAGTGATTTGTTGGTTATCCGATGCTTTAAGAGTAACTTTGACATATGGTTTAATTATCGATCCTGCATTCATCGTAAGATCAATTGGAACTTCCCCATAAACATTCATGATAGGTTTATCCTCATCATCTTATGATTCCTCAGGAACTTCTGACTGATAATCAAGTATCAACATTGCATTAGTAGGATCATCGGACCAAGAATACCAATCGTCATCAAACTCTGGTTGATCAATCATTTGGAGGAGTTTTATTAAAATCTTCTTTGGTGATTTGTACTGTTTGTCAAAATGACCTTTCTTTTCATAGATAAAACATCTTCCTGACTATTTTGACATTTTTCTCCTTTTGACAAATCTATGTTTGGAACCTTTGTAAGGCTTCCAAGATTTTCTGTTGTATTTCTGAGATTTGGATTTAGATTTTTTGCAAGAGCAAAATTGTTGATTGTCATGACATCTAAATTTCTGAGTTTGATTATTGCAGTACTTCTGCAAAGAAGTTCTTTCAATTTGCTTTATATGCTTTTTCAGATCTTGATTCTTGCAATGATTCTGAATAAGCTTAGTAGATAATTGATATAAACTTGCCAAACTATCTTGTGATAAATCTATAACACCATCTGCTTTGAGTTTTACCTCGAGCATCTCAGCAACTAGTCTGGGTATATTGAGAACAAACGTCCGTTTTATTATATCTGTTGGTTTGTTGAATTTGATATAGAGACGTTCTTGCTCCAGAAGTAGCTTTCAATTTGCCTTACATCATAGCATTTATTTTGGAGAAATTGCTTTTCAGTAAATTGGCTTTCAAGATCTTGTGTGCTAAAGAAGTTTGCAACCATAAACCTCATTATTTCATTGTAAGGTTGATCATGGTTTAGGATTATCGTCTCCCATCTAGTGGCCTTTACGGGCCAAGGCTCATGAGGTGACATTGCATAGTTTCTCCAAAATCCTTTTGTATTGTTTTTTGAAGAACTTTCTTCCCAAACATTTGTCGACTTTCTAGGCTTATCATTTTTCTAAGAAAGCACTGGTTTCTTTTGTTTTTTTATAATAAGCTTGTATATCTATTAGTTGTTGTAGTCTATAGGCTTCATCATCAACTTTCGTACTTCTAATCATCATAATTGGTCTAGAAACATTCTGAGTATTAGAATGTTGTTTTGTTGTAAGCCTATATCCTCTTTTGAATCTCCTGGTTTGGGCCTTAAGTTCAGTTAACTCTTGCTTAATTTGTTCGTGCTGAAACATGATAAGTTTCAATGCTTTATTCTATTGAATAACATTAGTGTTACTCTAGTTTATTGCTTGCTCAATTGGACCAAACTCTACTGGATTTGTCTTGTGAATGACAAACTTGCCAACAGTATATTCTTTTGCTGTATCTCTAATGAATTTAGGTTCTGGAAACTTAATTATATTGATAGTTCCCATGTACCTTACTGATTTAGACATTCTAGGCATATGTGAACAATCTGCTAGTTTTCCTCGTTCTAACTAATATCTTTCACAAGGATAAAGAGGGATAGATTCTCTTATAAAAGATATTAAAGTTCTTCCACTTGCAATTTTTCAATTCATAGATTTTCATGAACTACAAGTAGTTTGTTACTCTACTCATAATCATTGATCCATTTTGGGGGAAAGACCAATTCATCTTTTTTGAAAGTTTAAGGTTAAATCACACGACCTTTTCTAACCAGTCTGGTGATTGGAATGTTTGTGTAACTCATAGAGAAAAGATGGGTTTAGACTTTGTAAGTCATGGTATGATAAACTACCAAAAGCATACTCATTTGGGTTTATATCCAATTCATACAACTAAATCATAATTTTTATAGTGTTTGGTAAGTTAGGCTTTTTAAGGTCTAGGGTAAAGTTTGATTCTACTTAAATAGCTACATGACCATTCTTAAGACCAACTTTTACAGCAGAGATCAAGGCTTTTTGAAATAAATGCCACTTTATCCAGAAGAGTTAGGAAACAAGTGACATTTTTACCTTGAAAAAATATGGGTTGAATTCATATTCTAATTGCACCCAAATGAATTCCTTTGTAACCTTCATTCCTATATCTTTTGGTTTCACTCTCAGAAATTATAGGAAGATAAGTTTCTTTAGAACAAGAAGAGATAAATTGTACAAGAATTTCAGAAAACTTATTGACAGACTTTAACTTTGACTGTCGGAAAGGAATAATATATTTGACAGACACTAAAAACATATTTGTATCGTAGAACTTATACGGATTCAGAGGATCTAAATAAAATGGTTGAATTTATTTAAGATCTCTTTCAATCTAAGCTTCTAGGTGAAAGTTTGTAATAAAGGAAGAGTTAAATGATAAGTTTTCTAAGTTAAAAGTTTGTATTTCAAGTTTTGAGGTCTCTAAGCTATCTATTGCGCTAGATTGCCTTAACTAAGTCTTAATTTCTAAAAGAAAATACAAATTAAATAAAATATATATATTTTTTATGATACAACCCTAAACACGCCCTCTTAGTTTCAAACGAATATCACACCGATCAAATTTATCTCTTATTTATATATTCCTTGACTTAAAGATCTCTATAACTGAAAGACTCTTTTTTGCTTAGAAATACTTGTAATATTTAAGATCCATCTCAACAACAACCACAGAGCATACTCTATCACAGTGACTGAAAAAAACTTTAAGAAAAAACACTACTTTTGAAAGTACTAGCTCTAATATCAAAATAAAATATTGAAAACAAACAGGACTAAGATTGTATTATTTAAACAAAATAAACATTACAAGTTTAAGAATTGAAAGGTTACAAAAACTCAAGAACTGAATGCTCACAAAACTCTTAGCACACCTACAAACAACTCGACTCCCACTCTGAATACCTTACTACAAATCAGAAGTATCTTTATATAAGTACACAAATAACACTCTATAATAATGACTCACCATTTCAATACATTCATACTTTTTTTTATCTTATTTTACACCTCACACATATATTATTATAATACTTTATATCACATCATGCTTTGTAACACACAACTACAACATACTTTATGTCACATCAACAGTCACATCATGATACAGAAAAACATTAGCATTAGAAACTTAATTACTCATGTCTTAGTATAAACTAGGGACTCCTACCGCCTCAACTTTTCATGACATTTTTGTTTAAAATCTCAGGTCAAAATCCTTAAATCCGACCAATCTGAATTTGCAGCAGAATCTGCACATGGATTGTCATCGATTATAACTTTGTATGAAATTCATGATTCCTAAAGGGACTTCATCACTGTCGGAAGAAATAAAAAGATGATCACAAATCTTTAGCATACAGCCTCATTTTTTCTTTAAAAGCTATCATCTTCAAATATAAGTTCGGAAAAGATACCAATCAATTGTCCAATAGTCTTAATAACTGGACCAAATAGCTCAATAAAGATTACAAACTACTCCAGGTACTTGTTTCCAGGCATCTAAAAAGTACACCTAATCAAAAGGTTGTCTCAAGGCTTTGAAGGAGCACATGAAATTACATGGGCCTTAAACTTTTCGAGCTCAGCTAAAACCTCATCTTCTGGCCGATAGATCAAATCACTCATGCGCCATATCTGTGCATACCATTAATATGTAAATTACCACAATATTAAATCAAATTCAAGTTTGTTGAAATGAAAATAAATAAATAAATCAAAAGAAGGGGAAAACCAAGCGGGGAGGGTCTTTCAAAGCCAAAGCATATAGTTATACATAACCAACCAAAATGAACATGTACACGACTTTAAAAGAAAAAAAAAATCAATGTATGATTTTTCCCCCTTCTCAAAATTATGAGAAGGCATAAAGATTTCAGAAAAAACTTCTACCAGCAATTTCCATTGCTGTGATTCCTTAGGTTATCTCGCTGAACTCACAAGATGTTCTTTGTAAGCAAAATTTTCATTTTCAAGCACATTTTCAAAATTAACTACAGGGTCACATGATAAAAACCATTCACATGAACCAAGAAAAACAGATACCTGCAATGTACCCCCTCCACCAGTAGAATCACAGTCATCAGAAACACTAACAACAGTCCAAGGATCAGACGCATTCCAGTGGAAGTCAACAACTTTGTCCCTTTGTAAAAAGCAAAAAAAAAAAAAAAAAAAAAAAACAAAAAGAAGATGATTAGATAAAACAAACATTATAACAAAAATTATAGCAGTTAAAACCTTGAAAATACACAACTATCAGAAAAAGATGGTAAAAGCCAGGAACAAATTTTTCTTAAAAAAAATTTAGGTATTAGCAATTATTAGGAACCCTTTTGCCGCATTTAAAAAGTCCAAGCAAAAAAGCAACGATACTTTGTTTCTATAAATCTGGAAAACTCATCAAAATGAGGCATATCACCACTTCAAAAGAAGATAAAATTTTACTAATTTGAGAGCTTTTAAATCTTCAAGATGGTAATGAAATCTTGATCTTTTTTTTTTTTTTTTTTCATACAGAAGGTCATGATTATGATATTGCAGAAATTGAAGGGAAGAATATAGATAGATTAGATTATTAAATGAACATAGGACCAAAATATTTGGCAGGAAGGATTCTTTAAGCTCAAGTTGATGGGATTACAGGGACAACGAAAATTACAAAAGGAACACAAAATGAGGTCCTGAACAAAAGATGATAGCATGGTTCGCAAAAAATATGGTTTAACATACAACAGTGGTAAATCAAAATCCTGTGGTTTATATATCAACTAAGGGGAAGAGGCATTTACAAACCTGTGCCCGGCATGCTGAAAAAACAAGCCTGCAGGAGAACTTGGGGTTCTCACCCCTTGCTCCACCATTTTACCAACCTGCAATATAGATATAATCACAGAAAAGACGAACATATAACATGTGAGTAAATGCCACCCAAACAGACACCAAACAATCTTAAATATGGGTAGACTATCTCTTGGTACCTTCTCATAGTCCCAAATGTTTAGGAGACCATCCTCTGCAGAGCTTCCAAATACAGACGATTTGTCTGGAGACCACTGAAAAATAAAAGAATGGATTCAGTAAAAGCATATATTTATAAAGTACACTCATTACAACACATGAACTTCCTAAGAATTAAAAGGTACGGGAAATGAAAATATTAGTAGAACGGGAACTAATTAAGAACCTGCACACAAAGAACAGCAGCTCTGTGACCCTCAAACTTATAGATTGGCAACCCAACTCCATTAGAAGTGAGATTTCGTCGGTCAAACATGCGGACAGAATTATCAGCTGACCTGTAGACATGATGCAAGCTCTAAGCATATTTTGTCATTTCACCATCAGTTCAAAACAGCTGAGACTTCAACAATATAAAATACCCGGTAAGGATCAGATTATCATCATGGGGATTCCAATCCACAGAGTGCAGATCAGCATTATGCGCTTTCTCCACCTGGCAATGAAACACCAAGAAACAACCCAACATAAATCATATTTTGAATATGAGATTCTATCTTTAAAGAAATCATGTACACATCACAAAAAGTAAGTACCCTCGAAGGCTAACAAGTAGAGAAGACACTATTAACAGTGTATTGATATTAGCACGTCTAAATTCCCTTTACAAACAATTGGGAATAGATCAGAGTCAAAACAAGGGAATCAAGACTTTTAGAGCCAGAATCCATCACTTCGGACTAATTATTACATCTTTGGTTCAGAAACCAAGGATCCCAGGATGCTATTATAAATATAATGAAACAGTCCCTGCCTACATCAAGCCCAGGATTTATGGGTAGACAAGCAACTCAGGCATAGAACCATCAAAACAAAAACATCCTGTCCTACTCTCAGCTCCAAAAAAATAAAACCTCAAATGTCTGAAAATCTAAGAAACAGGAATTTATTTTTTCATTTGCCAAACTTCAGTTCTGCCAAACACATACTCTCAAGTCTCCAAAAGCTCTACAACTATTCATTAAATGTGCGCTGAAAATACTGTTACCCGCTATTACGCTGTAATACTGAAAGATAAAGAGAAAAGAAGACAACATGCTTGCAGACGCACATGAATTGGCCCAAATATTAATAAAATGCACTGCAAATCTAATTCAATACTTGGAAAGGATCCAAGGAGGTATTTAATGTATAGTTGAAAGCAAAGTAGAAGAGTAAATCAAGCACAACCAAAGAAGACTAAGGAAATAAATATAGGTGGAGCTACCTTAACAACTGGGCTAGTGCCAACTCGGGCATCCCATAATATGAGGCAAGAATCATCACCCACGCTACAGAACTCCTGCGTACTTCAGCAGAGAAACAAACTTGTCAGTAATAAAAGGCCTCCTCAAATAATTATATTGGTTGCAGTAAAGAGAAAGATAACTAAATTTCTATTCAGGAAAAACAAATAAAAAATTGTCGATTTTCTAAGATAAACAAGCCCAAGCATCAGTACACATGAACATCCGAACCTTCACACCCATGTTATATCACAGTTGCGACTTTGTGTAGTGCATTCTGAGACAAGCAATGAACTAGCGTATCATCTTATGCATTAAACTAAGTGTATGCAAGTTACCTGGATGGACAGAATGTCACATCTTCAACTGTATCCTCATGTCCATAGTAGATACCACGTGGACCAACAGTAGGGCCATCAGTAGCTTTATCATTACCCTCCCCAGGCTTGGAGTTTTGCTTAATGATTGATCCAGCTGATCCTGCAGATTTAGCTGTAGCTGGATCTGTGGTCGATGTTGTTATATGGTCTTGGATACTCCATAAAACCACTGACTTGTCCTTGCCTGCAAAAAGGAACTTTTGTTCAGATGAGAATCTCATGAAGATGAAACTCAGTTACATGAAGAGCCACAAAAACTCACAGATATACTAGCATTTCAAGCAATTATTCAAGGCATACAACACAAAGACACATTTTGTATAGACAAACAAGAGATAACTGACAGATATAACTCCACATCCTAATTCCTACATACCCAAAACATAATTAACTTTAATTCCAGCAAATATTGAAAAGGGCCACTTATTTCATTAATAACAATAAATGAACATAGAAACTTTCTCACCTCCAGAGAGCACATAGGGTTCTGTTGGGCACATTGCAAGAGCAAATTCAGCATTATCCTGATGTCCGGTCAAAATCTGCAAAAAGAACTCCTAGTTAACTTGGTTAAAATATTACAAGAAGAAACACACTAATAAGTGATAGTTCTTTAAATATAGATATCATATTAGGCCCTCGAACGAAAATTCCCAGAAAAGAAGAAGCTAAAAGAAATATTATCTAAAATTATATATATAGATTTAAGGCTAGAATGTTTAAAACAATCTAAGGAGTTTCTTCACATCCATTTTAGCATTTAGACATGTATCACTGACATTCATACTTCAATGTTCCCAAGAGCTCCAAGTTAACTCGGTTAAAGAATTAAAGGAACAAACAGACTTATAATAATAGTTCTTTGAATATAGCTATCATATTAGTCCCTCAAAAGAAAATGCCCTGAAAAAAAGATGTTAAGAGAACTAGATATTAGCTAAAATTATATACGAAGATTTATGGCCAGAATGTTTAAGAAAATCTGAGGAGTTTTTTTTCACCCCTATTTCAGTATTTAGATGTGTATCACTGACATTCCTACTTTGGTTCCACAGGCTCCAATATTTAAAGATTTTGGATTACAAAATATCATCACCAATATTTATCTTTCTTTTTTTCTTTGGTCAACAAAATAGTTTCTTCACCTACAAATATAAAGATAAAAACTGTAAAAACTTTGGTAAAGGACCTGAAATCAAGATAATCTTCCCAAAAACAAACAAAAGTAGCCAACTTCATAAGAAACAAGAATATCAAACGAAGCCAGCTGTTATACTGGTGTTCCAAATAGCAATCAACACTTCCTGAAAAATCCATGCACCTTGCAACCTTTCTTGATATCATGTTTCCCAAAAAGGTCGACCTCGACAAAGGTGGGGTTTACCAAAAAATCTACATCGCAAGTACGGATACCACTTTCCCTAAATAAAGATAAGGCAAAGAGTGATCTACATTGCAGGTAAGGATACTGCAATTTAACAATTTTCTACAACGATAAAATTATGGATACCACTTTCCCTAAATAAAGATAAGGCAAAGAGTGATCTAAATTGCAGGTACAGATACCACAACTTAACAATTTTCTACAATGATAAAATGGAAAACATTTCAACCATCTTTTAAGGGTTATAACAATATAGTAAAGCACATAGAGTGACAGTGTACGTACATAACTCACAAATAATAAAAAGAAAAGTTGTATCAAATTGAAAAATAAGAGAAAATATTCTGCATTTCATAATTAAAATATACCAAATCTGGACGAGAATTAGTAGCTCCAAGAACAGCATGACGGTTTGGTTGAGCTTCAACATCCCAAATGAGAACCTGAATTTTGACAAGTCCCAATTATGAATAAATTAAACTTGGTCAACAAATCCTAGCTATTAGTTAAATTGAACAGAATTTGAAAACACTTGGACAAAAGAAATGAGGAAAAAAATACTCGAAAAATCATCTCTTACATCAGGACTGTCTGTGTGAGTGGCAACTATCTTAGTATTCTGTGGAAGTTCCCTGATTCTGTTGACCTGAAAATTGATATTCAGTGAAGAGAGTCAATAATTAAAGGGCTCCTCCACCATACAGAAAATTAAAGCAAAAGGATAAAAGAACAAATCACTTTTAAAGGGCCTATAAAAGAAAAATTTTGAAATCGCCACCAACGGTTAGACCTAACAAAGTCACACCATTTAACAAAAAGCAATAAGGTGCCAACAATATTATCTGTGGACGCCTATCTGCTATTGTTTCTGACCTTAGTTTGTATATTTTACCATACATTACAACCATACCTCTCCAGGATGTATTATGGTCTTGTACTTTTTGACAAATGGAGATCGTGCCTCTTCATTAAACTGAACAGGAAAGCAATTGGCATAAACACAATAAAGTGCACTAAAGTACATTGAAAAAGACAAACAGCAAAGAAGAAAAAGAAAGCAAAAACTCCAAATGTAAGGCATCACCTGAGATATGTGCTCAGCAGCTGCAACCCTAGGTTTGACAACCTCACAGTTTGCAATGACCAGCGTGTTTGGAACACTACCATCAGTCTGGTAACATAACAGAAAATAAACAACCATTCATTAATATATTTTAATTAAATGCTATCCAACATGCATTTGCAAGAGCAGCATCAAATACAACAGAAGAGCACTGTATTCTAAGAGAGCGGTATTCTGTAAAAAATTAGACCAGTATCAATATGAATTACAATTACAACTATCTATGACACAACTAAAATATGTTATAATTTCAGACTAGTTTTTAAATGAATTCCCAAAACTTATTGGAATATCACAATACAAATATAATTAGAAATGCAAGAGTCGATTGTGATATCGTCAATTTCAATTAAGTTCACATAAGCAAATCAAAACTTACTTGTTCAGAAAGATACAGCCGTTGTCGATTCTTATACGTAGCTTGCTCTAGCTGCGGACCCCATCTGTTAAAAACACAATAAACCTAAATGAGCCATTTTCCTACCAATCTTGAAAGAAACTGACCCGAACGCACAGTTCTTCTTCTACTTTGTTCATGAAAACTCATAAACATACAATATGTCACAATGGTCGAATAAACCAAAATAAAAAAGGATAAAATAGCAGAATGGAGTCTAGCTAGGGTTTCTAGGAAGCAAAGAGACAAGAAAATGCAAAGATTCCCAAACCCTAAAAATAAACAGAAAATCACATAAAACCCTAGGAAGAAGGAGTAAAGTTTGAAGTAGTTAAGAGAAAGGGTACTTACCGGCAAGAGAGAGAAGGCCAGACGAGATTGTGGTTAGCAAGCCAGTCATAAAGAACGGGGACAAGAGACTTCCACTGAGTGTACTTATCATCGACAGTGTGTTGGTGAGTAGTACGTTTAGTGTCTTTCATCTTGGGTTCCTCCTTCTTCTCTTCTTTGGGTTTGGGTTTTCGCCCTCGCTTCTTTGGTGCCTGTGGATCCATTTCTTGAGCTAATACTCTCGACGACACTTAAAAACTCTTTCAATCAATGAAATGGTTTCAACTTCAACCACCGGGGCCGACCGCGGACCTACACTACTCTACTCTACTCCACCTCCAGTGAGAGCAACGGGTTCGGGTTAGTTTAGTTTAGGTCTATTGTTGTGAAGGAATAATTGTGCGGTAATTTTTTTTTCTTCTTCCGCTTAGATGCTTAACACGCGGCTACACTGTAGAATACTGTATCAATACTTACTTTTGTGTGTGATGTGCTTGTGTTGTGTGATTAAGACTGATATTTTGGGGTTGGTTTTGACTAGATAGCTGTCCGTCCGATGGAATCGAATGGTTACAATAAGAAATTGATGTCATATGAGGAGGCGAGAGGGTGTGTAACTGTAAAGACGAAGCCTGTATTGTGACTGCCAAAAGCGGTCAGATGCTTTAACTTTTCGTGTTATTACCCAAAATTAAAAAAAAAAACTTATATTATTAAATTATTAAAATAATATTTCTACTCTATAAAATAACGAGTTAAAAAAAAAAACCCGACATAAATTCACATTATTAAAAATATATCTTTCATATCCATTTTATTTTTACTATTTTATTTTCTTCCCAAACACAACAACTAGTTTCATTACCCTTCAACCATGGACAAATTTTTTAGTTTGCCTCTTGCCTTGATAAATTTTATTCAATTTTGTATTCTAAAAACAGTGTAAGCAATAAGAGAATTCAATAACATGTGTTCTTCAGAATAATTGGTATATTTTTTTGAACTCATCTATAAAATGTGTGATTTGAGATATTTGAGTTTAACAAAATGTGTAACCAGTGCATAGGTTAGTGTATATTGTTGGTAACAGGCTATGAGATATCTTGTTTTGTGTTGTTGAAATTAGAGAAAATGAAGTTAAAATTTCGAGAGGCGACGTTCCAACAACTGTATATTTTCATTGACATCAGACAATTGGAAAGGTGTTAATGATTATATTATATTTATACTACTTGCAATTGGATTGACGAATAGTGACAAATAAATAAATTATTTATAGGATTTAGATCTTTTGAATTTTCACACAACGCAAAGGATATTGCAAAAGTTAGTAAGAGTGTTACATGAGAGTTTAAGATTGTAGATAAAATTATTTATATTTCATTTGATAATGTATCGAATAACACAGCTACAATTCCTATTATTAAAAATGCACTAAACTTATGCTTAGAAAGAAAATTTTTTTATAATAGGTGAGCTTACCACATATTAAATTAATGTGTGCAAGATGATTATCAAATAATAAAGCCAACAATTAATGCAATTAGGAGTATTGTGTTGCATTTAAAATCGGCTCCAACTAGAGCCTAAGCATTTAAAGAATTGTGTCATCAACGTGGGTTGAGGTCTAAAAATTTGACTTTAGACATGTGAACGAGATGAAACTCTACCTATGAAATAGTCAAAAATATTTTGCTTTACAAAATTTTAATAATGAAATTTTGGAATATGGAACTGAGGGGGTATGAATTAATCAAGGAACATTTTCGAACTGCAAAAATTGTCTCACAGGTTTTATCAATAATGAAATAAGTCACAACACTTTTATTTGGGCAATACTATCTAATAATGCATTACGTAATTCCTATAATATGTAGCGTTGCATATATTTTTAAACAATACATGGAACATTCGACATTTGCCTTAATAATGTCAGTCATGATAGAAAAATTTAAAAAGTATTACGATGACACGCCCTCTTAGCAATGTTAATTATGGTAGAAAAATTTAATAAGTATTACGATGACATGCCCTTTTCATATTGCATTACACTATATTTAGAACCAAGGATAAAGGTTTTTGGTTGTGAAACTTTTATAAAATAATTTTACAAATTCTTAGATCCAAATGATTCTGAACATTTGAGTCACGAAATTCAAATATGTATCCAACAATGTAAGAAAAATTTGCCATCAAATCTTTTAGGTATTTTTTACTTGTATGAGATTGTGTACTTTGCAGGTATTTCTACATTTACTGATTATAAGGGCTCTTCTTCCTCTTCCTTTGCTCCAATTATTTCTAGCAACAGTTGAAATCTGTACACAGAAGTTAACAAGAAACCAAGAAGAACGTCATCGTCATTGAATGAGCTCTAGTACTACATGCAAGGTCCAACTATTTAACCGGAGGGAAATTTCGACATTTTAAAGTGGTGGAAGAAAAATCACAAATTTTATCCTATCTTAGCAAAAATGACACGAGATTTTCTCACACCACTAGTGTTTATGGGTTTCATAAAGAATGAAATATACAACAATCAATTCATAATCTTGTTCATTATCAAAAACACATAAACACATCAATATTCTTACATTATGTAATACCGGCTCCGAACCGATAAACACCACTAGTTGGTAGTAGGCTATGAGATGTCTTGTTTTGTGTTGTTGAAATTAAAGAAGACGAAGTTAAAACTTCGAGAGGTGATAAAATTTTGTCGAGGATTGAGGAACTTCTATGCTTTATTAACCTTGACAAAAATTCTTCGCCTTTTAATGAAATTCATGGATTCGATGAATTTTGTCGAGGAGATGATGCAAATCATCAAGTCTAATTAGATTAATGTAGAATTTTGTAAATCTCAATAAAATCATTGAGACTCGATGAATTTCGTCGAGACTTACAAAATTAATTTCCATAATTCTATTAAATTCTGAAAATCTCGACAAAACTCATTGAGACATGATTATATTCTCGATGAATTTCGTCAAAGACTTACAGAATTCATTTTCAGAATGAATATGCATTATGGAAATCTCGACTAAATTCATTGAGACTCGATTATATATTCATTGATGAATTTCGTTGAGACTGAATGAATTCAATAGAATTATGGAAATGCCTACTAGATATCTCAACGAAATTCATCAATAATATAACTGAGTCTCAATGAATTTCGTTGAGATATCCAATAGGCATTTTTATTTTGTCTATCTTGATAAAATTCATCGAGTGCCGCTTATCTGCCTTGACAAAATTTGTCGAAGGGAATATGTAGTTAATTTTTTTAAAATTTTCTAGTTTTTTCCACTATTTTTTGTTCTGATGATGACATGATCAATGGGTACACCAAGTGGTAATGTTAGTAGGGTATTAAAAATAAAAGAAGAAAATTTTTTCCCAAGTGTCGTTACATCTTTGGCAAACTTGTGGGTGGTTGAAAGGATACGACATAAGTTAACTATGGTGCAGCTCAGTTTGTTCGCACAATCATGTTTCAGCATATTTTTGCAAATGTAGAAGCTTATATTCTTAGGGCAGTTTGTACATAAAGTACTGCTAAGAGAAGTTTGCGCAACTGGGCAAGAATCAGAACAACAAATGTAGTTTTTAGTTTCTAGTTGTGTCATTAGGTTTTCCAAGTTTGAATTTGGTTTCATAATAGGTCTAAATTTTGACAACTACCTAACGAATAATAGAATTCCAAAACAGAGGAGAAATAATAGCTATTTAAAACCAGAGGTTGACCTATTATTACGTTGAACTGACCCAGACTAACGATTCAACTCACCGGTTTAAAGCAAAAAAAGAAAAAGTAGGGATTCCCTGCTGATACCTGCAAAAGTGAAAGAGTAACATTGTAATTTGCAACGTTTTAAATTGATTTTTTTAATTTTTAATTTTTTCTTTATAAATAAGCATTCATTTTTACCTTCAAATTATTTCTTTCACTTATTCAATCTCTCTCAACTTAATTTCTCTTAATTTAATTTTTTTCATCTCAACACAACACTTATAATCAATTAATTTTAGTGGAAGTAAATTGCATACACTGCAAGTTTTGACAGTTTACGGTTTGTAATTGTATTAATATATTTAATTTATTTATTAATTTTAAAATTTTAGTTAATATTTAATTTAGCGATTTTAGTTATTATTTAGTTTAATTAATAATTTAAAATTTTTAATTAGTATTTAATTTTGTTATTAATTTTTAAAACTTTGTCACTACTTAATTTTAAATTTTTAGTTAAAAAACAATTTAGTTATTTTTGTTAGTATTTACTTTAGTTAATAATTTTAAAATTATAGAGATTAATAATTTTTTAATTTTGTTATTAATATAAAAATTAGAGTTAGTAGTTAATTAATTATAAAATTTTAGTTGTTAATTGCTAAATTTTGTTAGTTATTAATTTAATTTTGTTAGTTATTTTAAATTTTGTTAAGTGTTTGCTTGTTTATTATTGTTGTCAGTTGCTAATTTTAAATAAATTTTGTTAGTTATTAATTAATTATTGCTATTAGTTATTTTGGTTGTTATTTATTTTAATTAGAATTATTCATATTTAAATTTTGTTAATTGTTGAATTTAATTATTTTTGCGCTAGAAATTTAGAATTTAATTTAATTTTTGCATTAGGAAGTTAGATAGATAATATACAAATTTAATTGAAATTAATTGTTAAATAATTAAACCAAAATGTCACACCATTCGTTACAATTGTCACATAAATTTTCTTATAACATAGATGAATTAATATATTCGTTCGAACAATACCAAAATGTTGCAAAAGAATAACCTTACAGTACAATAAACCTAATAGAAACTACAATAGCTAGTAGTAGCAAGAGTAGACAATTTAGGTTTGAAATATGATAAATTTATATATATAAAAAAAGCATTGAATTTGGTAAAGTAAGATGTAAACTTTATGGTGTGATGTACGTGGATGAAAAAAGAGAAGAGTTAAATACTCTTAAGAGACACAGGCAAAAAACATTTAGAACACTTATAAAATTTGTAAAGGTAAATGCAAATTAAAACAACTGGTGGGATACTAAATGGTAATTTTTTCTTTGACCCTATCGTTTTGAGAGACGCAGTCTATCAATGGTTGATTGTAGATAATGAACCATTTATACAAAGTGACTCCCCATATTTCATTGAAATGATGCAACAATATCAACATACTTTTAAGAAAATATCTAGGATAACAACACGAATACATACACTTAAAAAATTTGATGAGATGAAAAAAAACTTTAATCGTCATTCTCGAATCAAATAATTGTACATTTTCATTGACATTTGACAATTGGCGATGTGTCAATGATTTGTATTATATAAGTGTTACTTGCCATTGGATTGACAAAGAGTGGTAATTAAATAAAAGAATTATAGGATTTAGACCTTTTGAATCAACGCAATATAAGGGTTGTTGCGAAAGTTATTAAGAGTATTATATGAGAGTTTAAGATTGCAGATAATATTCATTGCATTTCATTTGATAATATATTAAATAACACAACTGCAATTCTTCTTATTAAAGATGCACTAAACTCATGCTTAGAAGGAAAATTTTTTATAATAGGTGTGCTTGTCACATATTGAATTTATGTGTGCAAGATAGTAATCAAATAATGAAGTTAACAATTGATGCAATTAGGAGTGTTGTGCTTTATTTAAAATCGGCTCCAGTTAGAGCCCAAGTATTTAAGGAATTGTGTCATCAACACGGGTTGAGGTCTAAAAAATTGACTCTAAACATGCCAACGAAGTGGAACTCCACTTATAAAATGGTAAAAAATGTTTTGCCTTATAGAATTTCAATAATGAAATTTTAGAATATGAAAATGAGGGGCTATGAATTAACTGAGGAACATTTTCAAGCAGTGAAAATTATTTCACAGTTTTTATCAACAATGAAAAAAATCACAGAACTTTTATTTAGATAATATTATCCAACAACGCATCACATAATTCATACATTATGTATCGTTGCATATGTTTTTAAACAATATATGGAACATTCGACATTTGCCTTAATAATGTCAGTCATGATAGAAAAATTTAGAAAATATTACGATGACACGCCTCCTTAGTAATGTCAGCAGGGGTAGAAAAATTTAGAAAATATTACGATGATATGCTCCTTTTATATTGAATTGTACTATGTTTAGACCCTAGAATGAAGATTTCTAGTTGTGAAACCCTTATAGAACAATTTTACAAATTCTTAGATCCGAATGATTTCGAACATTTGAGTCGCGAAATCCAAATACGTATCTAATAATGTAAGAAAAATTTGTCATCAAATTTTTCAAGTATTTTTCACTTGTATGAGATTATGTATTTTGCAAGTATTTTTACATTTACTGGTTGTGAAGGCTCTTCTTCCTCTTCCTCTACTATCATTATTTCTATCAGCGGTTGGAATCCGTATACAAAAGTCAACAAGAGACTAAGAAGAATGCCATCATCATTCAATGAGCTTTCATACTACATGCAAGTTTCAATTGAAGGAAAATTTTAACATCCTAAAGTGGCGGAAGGAAAATCACAAGCTTTTCCCTATCTTAGGAAGAATGGCACGAGACTTTTTCATACTACCATTATCTACGATTTCATTAGAAAGTGCATTCAGTTTGAGCAACCGAACGTTGGACTCATGTAGAAGTACAATGGCCTTAAAGGTTCTAGAGATCAGAAAGTGCTAAAGGATTTGTGTCAAATAAGAAAATAGACTACAACAACTTCAGTAACAATCAACTCTTACAACTGACTTTAACTATGAATGCGACGAGAGAGAGGAAGATGAAGAAGAAGGATGATGACAGTCAACTGCCAATTATAGGTAATTAAGATTTAGATTTAATAATTCTTAATGAGGTAAGACCCAATATCTCCCTCTTTGTAATATTTTTTTAATTAACTTGTTATACTTTTCTTTAGTTATTATTGTAAACTATAATTAAATGTAAAAAAATTTCTTTGGTTCAGACTGAAATGTCCCTCTTATTGTATTTTTTTAATTAATTAATAAAAATTAACACTGTTGGAGGTATTTTTTTAAAAATAATTTTTAGTAATTTATAAAATATTTTGTTTAATTATAATTAAATTAAAAAGAAAAGTTGAACTTGACAGGCCCATTGATATGTTGTTGATGATATTAGATGTATATTGATGTGTTTATATATTTTTTATGATGAACAAGATTATGAATAGATTGCTATGAATCTCATTCTTTATGAAGTCAATTTCACTTGTAAAATGGATATTGCTAAATGAGATTGATATTTATATGTTTGAATGTGTTTAAGTATAAGGAAGATTTGTGTAAATGTTTTTATGTTATTAATTGTGTAAAACTAAATAATTTTTTATGAGAATTCTGTGAACAAGTTAACAAGATCGATACATAAAGCTTAAAAGATCAATACATGCTTAAAGGGTTGATATAGAAAGGTTTGAGGATTGATACATATAGAAGAGGTCAATATGCAGAGTTCAAAGAATTGACACATTTAAAGTTAAAGACTTCGAAAGAAATTACCAACTTAACCAAATCGATATACATAGGAAAAATGATCGATATTTTTAAGTCCGAGAGTTGAAAAAAAATTACAACATGGACCAGATTGATATTTATAAGTAAGAGTGTCGATACTTTTAAGTTTAAGAGTTAAAAGAAATTATAACTTGGACTAGGTCGAAACTTATAAGGAAGATGATCGATATATTTAAGTCATAGACTTCAAAAGAAAATACAAACTCAACAAAATCGATACCCTTTCTAAAGTAAATGAATACTTTCAAGTCAGAAACTTCAAAAATAATTACAAAATTAGAATCGGAATTGGAACCGAAACTGACCCATTAATGATTCCATCACATGTTCCAGTCTAGTTTAATTAACATTTGCACAATAAGTTCTTCCCCGAAATGATTGACATTATGCACTCACAGTTTGATCAATTCTTTGAAGACATGGATTTCAGCATGGTGGATGATCAAGAGGCCTTAAAGCTTGCCTTTGCTTTCTTTGTGGAGAAATTTTTACTATAGAGAGACACCTGTGGCAAGGTAAACTCATTTGTGCTTCAATTGGTTAATAACCTTCACAAATTTAAGAGCTATCTTTTAGGTACAATCTCGTGGGTGTTAACATACAGGTTCCTTCATGAGTATTGGTTGGAAATGCTAAAAAATTTAAGGAGTATTATAAGAAGGACATGAAGCGCTCCTGTGATCGGTATAATATTTATATAATAAATAAAAGAAAAAGTTCTTTATTTACATATGTATGTTATTTTATTTATTTATTCATGCTATATAATAAAGTATATATGTGATTTGTCCAGATAATTTATTTAATAGTTAAATAAAATTATCAAATTTATTCCCTACATAAGTGATATAGAATGGACATCAATATCACATAGTAGGTACACTATATGTTGCCTAATTCATTTTGAACCTTAATGGTCACACCAATATTCTTAAACCTTTTGAAGTTATACGTGAGAGAAAAAATTATTCGTAGAAGGTTAACACCTTTGGGAATAATTTAATAGGTCGAAAAATTAAATATCTGTGTATATATAAGTGTTATATATATGTGTGTGTGTTTATAATTCTTTAATTAGTTAAAGAATTATGACAATTACAAAAATTGGCCAATAAGTAGCTAGCATTTATTTTAGTTTTAGCCATGTATGGAAAAGTGAAAATGAAAAGTTTTAATTTAATCCAGGTGATGGAAAATGGATACATACATACATATATACATATATATATATATATATATAATTGCATTGAAAAATAAAAATTGGAAGCATTTTGTGTAGTTGGTCGAGAACAAGAAAAGAAAAGAAAAACCATCACTTTCACTTTGCATTATTTGGCCATAAAAGAGAGAAAGAGGAAATTTTTCTTTAAAAAATTTCCATCTAAGAAATTTGTTTTCTTCAATTTTTCAAGGGCTTTTGAAGGTGAATATTGAAGAGGTTGCATGTGTTTGCAACTTATGTTCATTAAATTAAGGCTTGAAAGAGATAAAAAATTCAAAAACCTTACATTTATACATATATGTTGATATATAAAATAAAACTTAAATGAATTCATCTTTTAGGCAATAGAATCCTACAAATGGTATCAGAGCATGTTTAGATGATTTCTATTATGTTGATTTGCCTGTGTATATCTTGAATTAGATGTTGGAAACCATGGTTCAAATATTGACATATTAGGGTTTATGGAAAATTTTGATTTCCTGTTATGTCTAATATGTTTAAATGCTTCAAAATTGGATTTTGTTAACGTGGTTGGAATTTATTTGTTACGGTTTCATGTTCTAATTTGATTAGAATTGATGGAAATAAGATTTTGTCATTTTGATGATTAATTTACATGTGATATGAAATTGATTATCAAATTGATATGTAATTAGTGAAACCATGATGAAAATTGGATCAAAAGTGTTTGGATTCATGTGTTATTGATTTGGTCATAATGTGAATTAAGGTGAAAAGTGTGTTTTATCTTGAGTTTGCATGATTAAATTGGTGGGATTAATTTTATCATGGTGGAAAGTGGTGATAAAATTGTTTTGTTCCAATAATAGATTATATGGATATATTGAATTGGTTATGGAAAATTAGTTTCCATGTTGAAATTATGTGTTTAAATTATTTAAACATGTAATTGAATTGTCACGCCTCGAACCTGGGGTCCACCTGTGACAACTGCCACAAACCTTTTGATACATTTTTTATATTGAATTGTTATGCCCCGAACCTGTGGTCTACTCGTGATAACTGCCACAAACCCTCTTGATACATCCTCTATGTTCAAGACATATTAAAAGAGCCTGTAAGGCTTACTTGTAGATTATATTATTTGGAAAACAATTTATAAACATTGTTCCTATCCATGGGAGCATTATCAAGAATTGATCTCCGTAATCAATTCATTCACATCAAGTATCAGTAAATTTAAAACAACTTTATGTAAATCATTTTTCCCATTGGGTTGAACAAAATATAAACATTTACATTATCGTTTTATTATTTACAAATATATTGCAAGAATTTATTTGTATTTATCCAGTGGGACAACTACACATGTGAGTCAAGTAAAAAACTTATCCAAAGCGTCATTGGCTCTCTACTACTACCACAACTCCTGAAGGAGCTAACACTCCTAACCTAAAACTGTAATTGTAAGGATGAATATATAACTATACTCAGTGAGTAACTACATATATACAGATATAGATATGCATACATGCACACGCATTTTCCAAATCCATGATATTGAGATTTCTATTCAACTCATGCTCAATACACACACACACACACATATGTTCATTTAAATCAAATGACTATAAAATAATTGAAGGTCTGCATTCAATTTTAAATAAACATCTGGGTTGGCCATACTTTCTCGATCGTTACCTTGGCAGATGCAACGTTGAAAACCATCAGTGAGCCTTGTTATGCATAAATCATATACAATGCATACTTAAAAATTGAAAAATTGTTTATTATTATTTATAAAATCATTATTTTTCTTACAAAGTATGAAATTATAAAACATCACTTGTTTCATTGATGTTGGCCCCAAGTAATCATTTGGTGATACGAGTGACTGTCCTCGTAATCCGTCAAATTCAAAAGATCTCTATCAAGCCGTCAGGATTTTCCGTAGGGTCTCTATATAACCACACATATGTGCATAGCATATAGTGGGCTTACATTGCTTAACTTCCCTTTTACAGCCTCACTATGGCTCCACTCACCTATGCAGCCTCTCATAGATCGGTTTATAGATTACCTCCTTATATGTATAGTAAATAAATAGGATCAAAGGCCATACAACTGACCCACTGGCCATATCACAACATTCGGACTTACCAGCCTCATCACTAAAATATACATGCATTAAAACATCTCGTTTCAGTTTAATAATGTAACCATGTAAATTAAAACCCGGCTTCCTTGGCCATTTCATTTCAAACAACGTTCTTAAAGCATACAATATGAATTTGGTCTCCTTGGCCAATACATGCATGTATATAAAATAAAACTTTACACAACATACCATTTATAATCCATCCCAATATCATACACAACAACAGTATACATTTCCATAATTTCTTAAAATCGAAAAATAACTTATTTTTAGCATACATATAAATATCACATATAATTTATTTACATAATTATGTATGTATAAATCTACTCACAATATAGGGATTTTGTTCTTTATTCATTATGGATTTTATTCAAAATAAAATCCTTCACCATTTAACAATGGCGTTCTCAGCAAAGGGAAGAAGAAGAAGAATATTGTTTAGGTTTTCAATTCTCAATTGAAATCCAATTCTAAAACCAAATCCACGTACCCCTTATTTTTATTCATTTATTTTATTCAAAATAATAGAATGCTTACAAGTGACAAAGTCTCATCTCTAGATTCCAAAATCCATTTCATTTCTATTGATGCATTTAATGAACAAATATCTTAACAAATATTAATATTAATTATATATATATATATATATTCTTAAGATATTTAACGTGAGACGAAGAGAGAGAGAGAGAGAGAGAGAGAGAGAGAGAAAGACATTTTAATTAATACAATATAAAATAAAATAAAATGATTA
>JAXCLQ010000013.1:8417884-8431413 GCA_035584115.1 Cedrela odorata | reverse complement strand
AGAGAGAGAGAGAGAGAGAGAGAGAGAGAGAGAAAGACATTTTAATTAATACAATATAAAATAAAATAAAATGATTATCTTTTTAATATTATATTACATATATATTAAATGTAATCATCATTTTTACATATTTGAATTTCAAGCATTAAATACAAAAGATGCTTTATTTTCTTTTTAATTTCTTTAATCATAATTAAAGAATTAGTCTTATCCATTGATTCAAAAATGAATAGATAAAATTTAATTAAGAATTTGACACTTGGCAACATTATATAGTGCCATTTGTCAACCAAAGATCCATTTGATCAAATAATAATTATTTAATCATTAATAAACGAATCAATTATTTATTAATATCCTTATAACAAATATATTATTAAGATGTTTAACGTGAGATGGAGAGAGAGCAAGAGAGAGACAAAGACATTTTAATTTATACAATATAAAATAAAATAAAATGATTATCTTTTTTTTTTTTAATATTATATCATATATATATGTATATATTAAATGTAATCATTATTCTTACATATTTGACTTTCAAGCATTAAATACAAAAGTTGCTTTATTTTCTTTTTAATTTCTTTAATCATAATTAAAGAATTAATCTTATCCTTTAATTCAAAAATAAATGGATAAGATTTAATCAAGAATTTAATACTTAACAACATCACAGGGTGCCATTTATCGACCAATGATATATTTGATCAAATAATAATTATTTAATCATTAATAAATAAATTATTTATTTATTAATATTCTTATAACAAAATATATTTTTCAAGTTTTCATATATCTGTAAATCATATTTACGTATTCTAAATTATTACCGAAATATTTTTCACACATACGTGTAATAGCACGTTTTGGCAGAGAAATTAATTTTTTACAATAAAGAATTAAACTGTCATTTGATCAAAATATCGGAATAATATCACTAATTAATTTAATGAATATTATATAATGACAATAACTATCATTATCAAGTAATCGGTTATGTGTGTGACCACTTGGGTTTTCTGTGAGTTGGACATAAATAGATATAAACTCTTTCGCATTAATTCGGTACAACTTATTGTAACCGAAGTTCCTAATGATCATGAGCAACCTTTAGTAAGATATCATGATCCCCATACACAAATGAATCAATATTCAGGATAAACCCATATAGTCGTATGTGTATGTAGTAGAGTCCATCTTCTATCGACTCTCAATGAAATATGGATCATGGAATCGTTAAACCACTAACTTAATTATAGGAGTAGGAACTCAAATTATATACATGATTCGTGTATCCAAAAATACCTTTTCGGAAACATATACTATAGCCAGAGATTTATTTCCCACGTATGACATTCTTGCTTAGGATCTCAAACTTTAATATCTAAGCTAACAGATTCCATTTTGGTCATCACCTGTCCTTATACACTAAGAGCACATTGTTAGCAAGTTTCTTTCACCAGGCGTGGCTAGCTTAGTGCGATATACATAAGTGAACATTCTGTCTCAGTGCAAATGACAGCTGTGACACCTCAGGTCAAAGGACTAGTGGTACACTAGTACGGCTGTGTGACGCGTCATTGACTATAGATAATTGCCCATGTGATTCATTACAATAAATCATATTCAGTAACACGTTCACTAACATATCACCCATGTTTATGCTTTTATGACACGAGACTCATCACCTAAATATTAGTATCCAATACTAATATTTGCTAGTATTAAACATATCAGTCATGCAATGTCATACTCCTATCTGATATCACCTCAACTGGAAGCTGATTTGAATGCATTCAAGTTAAAGACTCTGTACTCATATCTACAGCTCTTTGCAGATAAAGTCTTGACATTATAATACATCACCAGATTTTATTATGCATTATTTATAAATTAAGCAACGGTAAATGCAAAATGATATAAATGCCATTTTATTAATCGTAAATAATTTATAATTAATTACAGAAATATATTTATATAGAAGGAATGATATCTCTGAACTATATGATGTGATTGGTTCTATGACATATTTTTAATATTTTATTCCCTTTTTCTTCTTCTTTCTTTTTCCTTTCTTCTTCATTTCTTCTTCTTTTCTTCTCTTATCATTTTTCTTCTTCTTTTTCTTTTCTTTCCTTTCTTTTTTCTCTTCTTTTCTTCTCCTTCCTCCTTCCTCTTGACCTTTCCTCCTCCTCTCTTCTTCTTCTTTTTCTTCTCCTTCCTTCTTCATCTCAGCCTCTCATTCTTCTCCTCATCTATCCTTTTTCTTTTTTTTTCCCCATCTTCTCTTCTTCCTTCTTCACATGTTTTTCTTTTCTCTTCTCTTGATATCTCTCCATAAATATAGAAATTTCTTCAATTTTACGGCTTGAATCTAACAAAATTTGCGTTTGGGCTTGGTTCAATAATTTTGGCTCACATTTAACATAATTTGGGCTTGGCTTGAGCTATAGTTTTGAGGTTTCCATGTAATTTAATTTAGGCTTAGACCCATACTTAAATGTGGGCTTAAATTTAAGATTAGTAATAGTCTTAGGCCATAAGTTTTGATTTTTATATTATGACCCCACATAAATAACTATTTACTTTTCTTCTTCTACTTATCATAAATCATCACATTAGCCCTACAAACTTTGAAAGCTTTTCATTCTAGTCTTCAATATCTTATAATAATTACCATAGAAAAATTTTGAGCCATTACACCTTACTCTTTTAGGGATGCTATCATGTCGGTCCAATACAAACACTAAATCGAACACTAGTCTAAGTGCATATTTTAGTTTTAGTAAGAACTACTCTTACGATGCATCATTTTTAGAGTCTCCCACTCCAAATGCAACAAGATAAATCTGGTCTTTTCTATCAATAACGGTCGTAACAAACAGGTCTCTTGGTATGTACCATTTAAAAAATTATCATCAATGGCAATAATAGGATGAATTGATGAAAGAAAACCACACACAGACGGGCCAAACACCATGAAAAAATATATAAAATGGTCGTCCTCGTCCGTTTTTATGTACGTTATTGTACCAGGATTTTTGTGTTCTAAAACATGGCAAAAATGTGGAAGTAATTGATATAACTTGGATGGATCCCCGCATGCTAATGCAAGGACTTCTTCCCTAGTTAGGCAAGCCTTGTGGTAGGACACAACCACTTCAAACTCTTGGTGTATAGCATCTCGAGTATTTATTGAAGCGTAAATCCTACTTGGATCTTAAAATTTGTCCACCACATATTCACTAATAAATCGGTCACTTGCTTGGCTATAAATCGGCTATAACTGGTTGCTTTGACAAGTATGACATGTTTCAATTAGTTTAATAGACCAATATTCGCCATTTTCATCTGTGTTAGTTGCTCGAATTCGCCATTTACATCCGTTAACCACACATTTTGTCTTAAACTGGTCTGATGCGGACTTAGTTACCTTAAACTAAAAATAGTTCCTCAACGCTATCATTCCTAATGTATCTTATGACTCTTTCTTCAAATTGAAAATCTGGCCAGCGCATATGGCATTAGAAGTAGAACTAGACAATGTATCTAACAACCAAGAATTCAAAGGTGGAATTAGCTGCAAACAATAAGAAGTTGATAGACCCGACATATTCGGTTGACACTTAATTGATCTGATTCTTTGACTCGGTCCATGAACTAGGTTTATTGTTGCATCTGCATCTTTATCACAATAATTTTTATTGGGGATCCTGATTGTATTGTTAGGAATGTTAGCTCTTTCATCTTTCATACACTATTGAGTATCAAAATAATCGTGTACAGGGTCTTCATTGTACCGACACAAAAAGTATTCTTTGTGAAATATAGGATATTCATGATGTTTTGGTAAAGGCTCTATAACATTTACATGAGTCAGTGAACGATACTGATCATGGTTGAATTGATAATCCCTTAAGAAGAAACAAATGATTGTACGTGCACTTCCGGATCGTCAGGCTGTAAAGGAGGAGTATAAGACACCCTATGATCATTAACAACTATCCTTTCTGTAGTGACGTACAACAAACTGAGATGTCTAGACTTTGTAACTATAATACCGCTCACAAAAGCATTTACATCAGAGTTATCTACAATATCCACGATTGTCTTTAAAAGTTGCTTTAATATGGACAATGAATTTCACTTGATTAATTTGGATGTAGTCATATATCATACATAATAATTGTTAAAACTTGATGTTCTTTAAAATGGGTAGGAGTCGGACCCTTCCACTGCGGTATTTCTCATAATCGTCTAATATTATAACCTATAATCCTTTGTGACGAATACCAATTGGCACAATCATAACCATACTTAAAAAGTTATAAAATAATTTATATTTATTTAAATTTACTAAAAAATTAACTATTGTTTAAGGAAAATTTTAAATTAATACAAATTCAAAAATAAATTTCCAAAAAAAATTACTTAATGCAAATTTTAAATTACTACAAATTCAAATAAATTAATTAAAAAAATTTCCTTAATACTAATTTTAAATTACTACAAATTCAAAAAAAATTACTTAATACAAATTCAAAAAAATTATTTATACAAATTCAAAATTAAAAAATAGAAATTCAAAATGGTTGCTCGGGCCAAGGGCATGAGCTTCTATTTCAGTTCACAATTTGTTGGCCAACGACTTTCTAATTTATTCACTATAATTGACTTATTTCCGTGCTTTTTCGGTGTTTTAACAAAAAAAGTTTAACAATTAATGCCATATTGCAACTCAAATAAATTATAAAATTAACAACAATAAATTTCATGCACATGTAAATGAATAAAAATCCACAAAAAATCATTCAAAATGAAAGCATAAAAATTTACTTATATTTTGTATTGTCATTGAAATACTCAAATCTTTCACCAATGGAAGAAATTGAAATATTGAAAGTGTAAATATTAAAAAAATATGAGAGAAAGTACTGTTTTTATATTATAAAAAAAAGTGTAGAATGATGATGAGGGTAAAATTGTCAATTTATATTTTCTTTCGCTTTTTTAAATTTACAATTTTATGTAAATTTTATAATAGTAAAATTTATTGTAAATAAAATTAATTACATCACTTATTATTTATTATGTATATTTAAAAAAATAAAGAAATTATTTATTATATAAATATTAATAAATAAAGAAATCAAAACTTTAAAAATAACAAAAGGACAAAAAAAATTGTTCAGAGGCACGAGTGCCTAGGTGAAGGGCACGAGCGCTCAGGCCAAATTTTTTTGTTTTTTAGTAAACTAGAGTTATTTTTTTTTTGTCTTTTAGTAAACTCGACCCTAATTCGATTTTTTTAAATAAATAAATAAATAAATTTTAATGCTTATAGAAAAATATAAGTTTTGCTTTTTTAATTTATTTTTAATTCTTTATTTTTTATAAATATATATAATAAATAATAACTGATGAAATTAATTTTTTTAAATTTATAATTTTATGAAAACTTTATGAGTAAAATTTATTGTCATATTATTTATTATATAAATTTAAAAAAAATAAAGAATTTTAAAATTTTAAAAATCACTCTGGCATGGGAGGGGGGGAGGGGTGGCAGAGGAGCTGTAGCAACTGAGTGTACTGCAGTTAAAGTTTAGGTTTTAGAGTTTTTTAGGATTTAGGGTTTAGAGTTTAGTTGATCATAAGGGCAAAATTGTCTAAATTTTGTGAAATTGATTTATTTGATAAGATTGAATTAGGTTGGTCATAAACATAAAGTGGGGGATTGTAGCAATTGAGTATACTGTAGTTAAAGTTTATGATTTAGAGTTTAGTTGGTCTTAAGGGCAAAATTATCTAAATTTTGTGAAATTGATTTATTTGATAAGATTGAATTAGGTTGATCATAAATTTAAAGTGGGGGTAAAATAAGGTTGTTTGGGGCTGATTTTTGGTGAATAGCCGTTTCTAAGATAAGAAAATTTAGTTTTGTTACTAGGTTTTGATTGTCAGGGTTTTGATGATTATGAAACAAGTTTTATGCGAATTGTGGGAGGATTGCTCCTTGCTCCTTACTCTTTGTTGCTTTCTGTTTGTATGTTGGTCATATTAGTAACTAAAGTTATGGGCATAGCAAAATGATTTATGGTAGCATATTTTATTTTTTATTTCCTTGATTTAAGCTGTCTTATTGATATAATTCACTATCTATAGGCTCAAAATTGAAAAGAAATTTTCTAGTCAAATTGTCACAAATGTTTGCTGGTATTTCATATAGGTTTGATAATAACCTAAACTTTATTAACAAGCTTCGTGAGTGTTGGGATTGATAAGGTGGGATTGATTATCATATTTTCATTTAGGCCAGTGAATAAAATCCAACTTGATATAATTTTTCAAGATTTATTGATGAAAATGACTGATTATTTATAATATCCCAAATTTGAAAGTGTTACCAGCAAGTGATAGGTCCCTCTAATCACCTTAAGCCTAACGCAACATGTTCACATACAATTGCTATGCATGCATGCTCAATGTCACTCCATGTAAAATAACATATTTCAATAACTCAAGTGCGTCATACCACTATTGAAATTGTATATAACTCAATTGTTTATAACAGATCTCAAAAGCAAGCTGACTATATACATGCAACCAAAGCCAAACACAAATTTACATTATATGACAATACAAAAGTAAAATTGTCAATCTCGACATGAGATGAACCCAACACAATAGTGATTGCGACTCATGATCTCTCCTTCAAATCCATGTCTCCAAGGCGTTGTGTCTACTTCCCAAATTAAGGAGATTTCCTCTAAAACTGGAAGGTGTAGGGGGTGAGTCTAATAGAACTTAGTGAGTGGATGCTACACACAACATCATTTCATATACATATATATATATATATATATATCTTGCCATCACTTTTATATTCATATGAAATATACATATATATATATATGTATGTATGTATATATTAGTTATATGCATTTGAACAGAAACACTTTTTAAGGCATTAACACAAAATTTCATCATATATCATTCAACAACATTCTGGTGTTTAAAGGTATCCCCTCAAACATCCAAATGAATACCATAGTGACTTGGAGTGTTACGTCTTGCTGTCCCTAAAGACATTAAGAAATAACCTGTAGGTACCTTGGGGCGTTACGTTCCATCATCTCCTAAATCATTAAACCAATTATTTGGTTTATGTTCGGGGCTACGCACTTGATCGGACAGAAGGACAGTTCATACCCAAAGATACATGTTTGATCAGGCAGAGGGATGATAATATCTGAATCTATGGATCAGTCATGTAGCTTAACACACGCATGCAATCATAACAATAATTATAAACATCGCATTAAGAAAATAAGAAAGTATTCCAAAACATCAATACAGTTCACTTTTCTTTATTACCTGTTACCATACATCATACTAAATTTTATTATGCATAATCAACGGTAAGTCAACACAAGTTGTCATTTTTACCGCCAATATACCACTTACATTTACAATACATACAACACTTTAAAATATCAATGCATACACTCTTCTTCATTTCTTGTCATAGTACAACATATCAAATTCATTATGCATAGAAAATAACAAATCATTTTAAGCTATCATTCTCTTTACAACCAATTACATTCATACAACCCAATCTTTCTTTTTCAATCAAATTACAACATACCCATATCACTTTCATAGAATCAGCTCAAAGCACATTTGAACCATTACAATCAGTTTATTTCATATATAACTTCAGTACTGGTTTCACATATACATATACACACATAAACACAAACATATATATATATATATATATATACACACACACAACACAAACAAACACTCACTCACTGGTCTTTAGCTATAGTATACTAGATCTAGTATAGGATTGACAATCATTCAGCCTGACGATCTACAACACATAATTTTTTTTGTTAGATTCTCTTATTGTAACGGGATAAATATACAATTAAATTACACATATATAATCTGTCCTATATAAGACAAAATAAGTTTAATGCATTTCAGAAGTTTATATGGTACTCATTACATAGCGCCTAATTCCAAACTTACGGTGCGTTACACCGGTAAGGCATCACAACCTAAGTTTCTAAGGACACACTCTACTACGTGTCTAGTTTCTATCACTTCTCACGGATTCGAGTTTTGAGTCTAAATGCTCAAGTTATGGCAAATTTTTGCCATATTACTCAATATAACCTGCTGTAACCTTTCAATATAGCAGCTCGATTTTGACCATTTTTAGGACTGCATCGCTCAGCGCCTTGACTTGGTTTATGAAAAATTTTTTGATTTCTCAATCCGAAGTTCTTACTTAATTCTCGTTTTAATGAACCATGCGCAGAAATTTTCTGCGATTGACACTTACGCGTATCGCTCACACTCTCACCCGTCTTACATTTCGTTCACGTACGCTACCTCAATTATATCTTATAACACTTCTAATCTACCATTTTTTCAACTCAGAACGCTCATTACATGAACATATAACTGCAATGCACTGGTTGCAAGTTTGCATTTTAATTTTTGGCAACACCATACATATACAACGTTAATCACTTCTTAACTCATTAGTTTTCACTTCTCACATACATTTTTCACAACAACAACACCTCCCTTACAGCAACACTGTCACCATTCACTTCATGCATGTTTCATCATTTTGGCCTTAACAAATTGTACATAATACACCACAATTTTAAGCACAACAGCAATTAAACACATGCACATCAAATTTCACTAATTCAACACAAGATAGCTTATCTAAGCTTGCTGAAATAGACTTCTCTTACTGTGTTCTTTCTTCCTCACCCTCTCCTTCACTTGGCCAAGCTGATTTCCCTCTTGTTCACTTGATTTTCGATCAGCTCTCATTGGATTTCTCTAATTTTTTGGTAAAACTCTATGCTTGCCTCGGTTTTAGCTCATTTTCAACTTCTCCTTCATTCTCCACCTCAATTCAGCCAATACTCTATCTCCTCTCTTCCAAATGCTGATTAAGTTGCCTTTTTACTTGAAAAGATTAAATGAGTATTGAAGGTTTCGAACCCACGAAAACATAGAATAAGTTAATTGGGAGAGAAAACGGTTATCCGAAAGAATGAGAAACAAAGAAAAAGAGAATCGGTCTACCGGTAAAAAATGTTTTTTAAGAAAGGAGGAAATGGTTGATCGAATTGAGGAATCGGTTGAACGGCAGTAGTTGGTTTAGAAAGAGGAAGGAAACAGTCGACCAGATTAGGAAATCAGTCGACCAACAGAATGGCAGAGAAGGAAAACGGTTAACTGGTTTGCTTCAAAAATTAGTTTTTTAGAAATTTTCAAGGATTTTAAGGGCATTTTGGTCTTTTTGCCCATTTTTTATAAACCCCTACCCCCAACAGTTTCTCATTTGTTTCCTCTCTCTAAAACACCTAATTATTCTCCTCTTTCTCTCTATAAAACTATCAATCTCTCTCCTCTCAAATTCTCTTCAATTTTTCATTTTTCTTCAAAATTTCCACTACGAAATGAACCCTCATGGTCTTCTCTTCGATTTGAAACTCAATTTGGGCTAAAAAGGGCGAGAATGATACTTGACAAAATTTAGGTTTCGAATACAATTTGGGATTTTTGTATTTAAATAGCAAATTAGAATTTCTACGAGCTTTTACAAATCAACGATATGCATGTTAAACCATAATAGATTCAATTTTAATATTTTAAACATAATAGAAATCTAGGGCTTACTATTCATATAAAAATTTACATTTAATTTCGCGCAGGAAACGTAGAATTATATTGTATGGTGATAATTGAGTTTGTAGGAGTATTTTTACTGAAAATATATGCATTGGTTATCGACTAGTATTGGATTTTAACATTTGAGCGAATGTTGGAAATTTGTTGAATAATACAAAATTTGAAAATGATAGTGGCCATGAGATTTCAATTGCTAGAAATCGGATAAATAATCAGTTAGATTAGCCTCGTGAAGCATCGCATGTCAACTGAGAATATTTAGTCACATTTTCCACAAATATTTCATTTAAATACATTAAAGTATAGTCGTTTGGGGATGTGGAATTTATTTGAAATATGTACATGTGATATTAGGTTCAGAAAACTAGCAGGAATGACTGACTAAGCATGAGGACACGTAGTGGGAGTTATTACTCTCCCTTAAGTAGTAAGTAAATTTATACATACATAAGTAGTATATAAAAATGCATGTGATATTTATATGTACACTTGTGTTTTAAATCAGTTTTTGAAATGTAAACTAAATTGTGAAATGAATGCTTTCTATATACTTCATATTTATATTGGGATGTGTGATTTTATGTGGTCTATTGTTGAAAAATTGTTTGGATATACATGCTATAATGGCCAGAGAGCCTGTTTTATTGAACAGTTTTAAAATTATTGCATAAAAATGAATTGTTTTAAATTGTGCATGTATATTGGTGATGAGGCCGTTAAGGCTGGTTATTGTGGTATAGCCTTTTGGCTAATTTGTTATTGTATATATAGGTAGGTAGCTTATGGATGGACTTATGAGAGGCCGTATAAGTGAATGGAGTCGCAGTGGGGCTGTATAAGGGGGAAAAGCCATGATAAGCCTACTATGTGCCGTGCACGTAAATGTTGTTATAGAGATCCTATGGAAAATCTTGGCGGCTTGATAAAGATCGCATGAAATTAACAGATGTGATGAGAACAGTCACTTGATCACCAAGTGACTACTTGGCGCTAACATCAATGAGACGGCCGGTTAATTTTATAAGAACATATTTTCACAATGAATAGGAAATAGTTTTCTGCTTTATAAGAATGCATTGCATATGATTTTATGCATGAAAAGACTCACTGATGGTTTTTGACATTACCTCGGCCAAGGTAGCCGTCGGAAGAGTATGGCTAGTTCGAATTGATTGTTTTTAAACGTAAACAGACCTTTGAATTGTATAATGATTGTTGGAGTTAAATGAACATATATATATATATATATGTATGTATTTTGAGCAAATATTGAATAATGATCCCAATATTATAATTTGAAATTGTGTGTGCATGTATATATATATGTATGTATGTATTTATTCACTGAATATAGTTGTATACTCACCTCTCACAATTACAGCTTTTAGATTAGGAGCGTTAATCCTAGTCAGGCTTGTGGTAGCGGTAGAGAACTTATGACGCTTTTGGTAGGTTTATTTCTTCCTTGACTCACATGTGTCATTTGAGTCCACTAGATATGTATATTTTTAAATATGGATTTCCTAAGGATATTTGTAAAGTATTATAATTAAAAGTTTATGTAAGAAATTGTTATTTTGTTCAACCCATATATAAATGATTTTTAAAAGTTGATATGTATATTAATCTATTATGTTGTGGATGAATTGATCACGAAGATCAATTCTTTATTATCGATAATCCCATAAATGAGAATTTTGTATATAAATTATTTTCAGGATTTTGAGATTTACAAGTAAGCTTTCTAGAGTCTTTTGATACATTCTGGGTAATAAAGATTTACAAGTGACCTTTGTCATAAGTGAATCCTAGGATTGGGGCGTGACACAACACAAACTGTCATTTTCACCACCAATATACCATGTACAATCACAATACACACAACACTTCACAATATCCATATATTAACTCTTCTTCATTTCTTGTCACAACACAACATATCAAATTCATTATACATAGAAAATAACAAATTTTTTCAAGTTATCATTCTCTTTACCACTAATTACATTCATATAACCCAATTATAATTTTTTTAATCAAATTACAACATACCCATATCACTTTCATAGAATCAGCTCAAAGCATATTTGAACCATTCCAATTAGTTTATTTCATACACAATTTCAATATTAGTTTCACATACATACATACATACATACATACATACAAACACACACACACATATATATATATAAACAAACACCTACTCATCGATTTTTGGCTATGGTATACTCGATCTAGTATGGGGTCGATGGGCGTTCAACCTAATGATCTATAACACATAATTTTCTATTAGATTCTTTTATTGTAACGGGGATAAATACACAAGTAAATTACACATATATAATTTGCCTCACATAAGGCTAAACCAATTTAAAGTATTTTGGAAGTTCATATGGTGTTCACTGCATAGCGATCGATTCCAAACTCGCAATAAGTTGCATCAGTAAGGTATCACAACTTAAGTTTCTAAAGACATACTCTACTACGCATCTAGTTTCTATGCTTCTTGCATATTCGAGTTTAGAATCGAAACGCTTAAGTTATGACAGATTTTTGCTATATTACTCACCGTATCACTCAACGCCTTGACCTGGTTTTCAACTATGTCGTGTCCCTATGTGTCTAGTTTATGTAAAATTTTGATATTCCTTAATCTGAGGTCTGAAACTCACTCAATTCTCATTTTAATGAACCCTGCGTAGAAATTCCTGTGATTAACACTTAACGCGTATCGTTCGTACTCTCACCCGTCCTACATTTCGTTCACATACACTATCTCAATTATATCTTATAACACTTCCAATCTATCATTTTCTCAACTCAGAACACTCACTACATGAACACAAAATTGTGACACGCCGATGTTGCAAGTTTGTGTTTCGATCACCACACATACACAATGTAATCACTTCTCAACTCATCAGTTTTCATTTCTCACATGCATTTTTCACAACAATAACATCTCCTTTATAGCAACATTGTCACCATTCACTTCATACATGTTTCATTATTTCAGCTATAACAAATTGTACACAATACTCCATAATTTTACACACAACAACAATTAAACACATGTACATCAAATATCACTAATTCAACACAAGATAGCTTATCTAAGCTTGCTGAAATAAACTTCTCTTGCTATGTTCTTTCTTCCTCACCTTTTCTCCACTTGGCCAAGCTGATTTCCCTTTATTCACTTGATTTTCGATCAACTCCTACCAAATTTCTCCAATTTTTCGGCCAAACTTCATGCTTGCGTCTTTGTTTTAGCTCACTTTCAGCTTCTGCTTCATTCTTCACCTTAATTCAGCCAACACTCCATCTCCTCTCTTCTAAATTTCAGTCAATCAGCCCTCTTTTCATCATTCTCTTCCTTCTCCTTGCATTAAGTTGGCCAAAGCTTCCTTTTATCTTGCTAATTTCTTTACGTATGGCCTGTGGTATCTTGGTTTCCTTTCAATTTTTGCCCCTTTCTCAATTTCTCCATTGTTAACTCTCTCTTCCTTAGTTCAGCTTCCTTCCTCATCTTTTAATTTGCTTCAATTTAGCCAAATCGTCACCCATGCAATGAGATGCTTCTCTCACCCTCTCTCGATCTCCTTTGTTCTTTCTCCAATTTAGTTTGTTTTATGAATTCAAAATGCAAAATGAAATGAAGATAGACCAAATGGAAAAGTTAGTTAAAGCAAATGAGTTTTATATATGTATAAACATATGTACAGTACAAATGGTTGCTTTATATATTTCATTAATTTGGCTTGTTTAAACATATAATTTTATTTGAATTATAC
>JAXCLQ010000013.1:8340526-8417143 GCA_035584115.1 Cedrela odorata | reverse complement strand
ATGTACAGTACAAATGGTTGCTTTATATATTTCATTAATTTGGCTTGTTTAAACATATAATTTTATTTGAATTATACTTACTTAACCTCCACCTTAATGTGTATTATTTTGCTACTTGTAATATTACAAGCATGTATCATATATTATAAGCTTTTATTATTCTTTAAAACTAAATCAAAAAATTTTAATTTATGGTCCCAAATTATATCCTCACTCACCTAAAATTTTCATTTTTATTCATTGTTATCATTATATAAAATGCAGACGTCACATTATTACAAAAATCTGATTGGCTTAGTAACTAACGAATTGTATTTGGATATTATTTGAAACAATTTTTCTTTGATTTTGCAATACTTGGTAGATTCCATAATGATTTTCCTTTTTATTTTTGTTTTGCGATAAGAAAATTTCAAACTCATGTTCTACAGAATTATAAGGTATGGTTTTCTTTAGTATAGATTTTAAGTATTTTCCCAAGCTAATCCTATTTTTCTTTTTGTGGATAGCTTGATCACTGTTTTATAAACTACATACCAATTTTTATTGGTACTTTGTTATGTAAAAAATGGTTAACAGGTAATGTAGCACAACTAATTCAGGTATTTAATGTTTAATGGTAAATAATTTAACATCTGATGGATCATTTTTGTAGCTTAATATGAAGTTTGGTTTGATTTGTTGGAATCGAACCGTAATTGTTAGGGTAGGGTACCCTATTAAATAAAGTAGGTTTCTATTCCGAGAGGAACCAGAACCAAACCCTATTTTGCTCACCCCTACTAAACACATGTTAACTTATAAATGGTCTAGTACGTTGCTACACCAAACATAATACAGGTTTTCATTTAATCCGTTGCAGTACAATCCATTACAGTACAATACAATCCATGTAAAATAATACCCCATTATTTATTATCTTTTAACAGTATTAAATAAAAACATCCATAATAATAGTATGAAAATAAAAAGTTAACAATACATATAATAACCCTAGTAGTAAAACGTTTGAATAGATAATATTTCAAAGCAAAAAAAGAAATTACAGGTGTCAAACCACAAGGAAAAACAACAATACATGAACTTGCATTTTATAACTTTTGTATTTGGATTTCACAATGAAATAGCATGAGATATTCAAAAATTGAAAACAAATATAAAAATAGGCAAGGGATACCGATTTATCACCAAAATCAACAACATAAAACCTAGAGCCCAAACATACAACCTAATAATTCCTGAATAAAATGGTAAAGAAGATTTTATTATCCACCTGTTTCTGTTATAAGAAGACAAACATGATTACCACAAAGAATAAGAGGAATGATGCATCAAATAGAAAGCAAAATATAAATAGAGATAACGGATACCAAATAAAGTATTGCACAAAGAATAGAGAACAAGTGTAGCAGTAATCACAATAAAAATTCTCATCACTGTATGTTATCAAATGTATAACATGTTTGAAGTTTTAGTTCAAGAAGTCAATGTAAATGTTATATGCAGAAACGGTGATCTTTATTCTAGGAATCAATAAATGCATAAGCCAACACAATAGTATTTAACAAAAAAGAAACCAACAGCAATATAATTGGAAGGGTATATCATGCCTTCTAACAAGGTAACCTATCAACTCTAGTATTAAGCTCAAATGATGAGTGAGTAGAAGTTCATCAAACTGACAAAAAATAAATCTTGGATTTACAAATGTTATTGAATAATTTGTTTTTCAATTTCTCAAAATTAAATGCCAAACTTTCTATAAATCCTCAGGCTATCGAATCATATGGCAAAAATTTCATAATAAAAAATTAAGACAAAAAATGAAAAACCAAAAGAAAGAAACCAAAACCTGACAAAAACAAAGATTTGGCAAAAATAACTATGATAATCTACAGTATTTTCAATATACAAAAACAGTTCATATACATAAATGAAAAGAAATATCATAAATAAGACTACTTATCAACAAAAATCAACATTACTTGTGACATTTTTATTGTTATCCTTGTTATTATTGTATGTGTTTCCTAAAGGCTCAAACAAAATTGTAATATTCAAAATAGCAATCCATGAGGTTATGACCCATACATAACCAAACGATTTGTGACAAAGCCTTAAGCAAAGAAGACCATAAACAATTACATGTAACAAGCCAGTTAAAGTATCCCAAGAAAACTCACTTTATTGAATCGATCAGTCCAGCACGGATTGAAATAGAAGTTGGTTCAACAGGAAAGCCCGTAAGAATTCTAACTAGAGGAAATTAACCCTTTTGGGGCCTTGTAGAAAAGGAATCTCTCCGACATCACGCTCTGACCCTGGGGTCCACTCGTGATAATCGCCACAGACTTTTTTGATACAATCTATACCTCTGACTGTATCAAAAAAGCCTGTAAGGCATCTTATAAATCATTAACATAATTTCTATCCATGGGAGCATTATCAACGAATTGATCTCTGTGATCAATTCGTTCTCAACATAAAAATCAAAATAAATATTAATTCAAAAACATTTCTTATGGGTTGAACAAAATAATAAGTTCTTACATAATCATTTAGTTTACAATTTCTCATTAAAATCTAAAATAAAACAAATCCAAAATAAATACAAATATCTAGGAGAAATACATATCCAGTGGACTTAAAACACAAATGTGAGTCAAGATAAGCAAACTTACACAAAGCGTCGTATGCTCTCTACTGCCACTACAAGTCTAGTGAGGACCAACGCTCCTAACCTGAAAGTTGGAATTGTAAGGAGTGAGTAAATAAAGTACATACATATATACATACATACACACACATTTCTAAATCATGATATTGGGATTATTCATTAACATAAGCTCAAAATACATATATACATATTCGTTTAACTCAAACAATCATTAAATAATTTAAGGGTCTACATACGGTTTCAAATAACCAACCAGACTTGCTATACTTTCTCGACCGCTACCTTGACTGAGGCAATGTTGATAAATGAAAAATTATGAATACCACAACAGAAGTGCGACGTGTGAGATCAATTCTTGGGTATGTGACCATCATAGGGGAGACATAACCATCTTATGGACATGCGAAAAAGGCTCCTAAGGATTTGGACATGCACACATACCTATTTTGGCATTTAAAACATTTTTTTTAAAATTTAAAACACAAATTAATAAGTCTTACTTCTTTGTTTTTGATCCGAAACAATGAGTCTAACACTTCACTCACCTCTAGGTGTATCCACATGTTGAGTTGATGACGGTGGTTCTAGCTTCTTGGTAGGATTCTTCAAGCTTTGATTTGAGTTTCACCAAGCTTAACTAAACTTTCTCTCTTTAGTCTCTTTCTTCTCTCTCTAGTCTATTTCTTCTCTCTTCTGATTTTTGTTCTGGTTCAAAACCAAAACACTTAAGAAGAAGAAGTAGCATTCGTCAGCTTAGCTTAGCTTTTGCTTAATATATAATCCAATTTGAAATGCCTTTACCGACGTTAATGCTCACTTGCATTCAATTCATCAAAATGAATTAAATGCAAATAACAAGTCATACAAATGCTTGGTGTCACAGACTGATTTTCTCTTAGATGAAATTCGGGTTCGTGTGGCACTTACTAGTGCGTTGAACTAATAAATCAGCCTAAACTAGTCCGCACGCAACAAGTATAAGTAGGTTAGTTATCTACAAACGTAAACAAGCAAAAGACAATAATCAGAAATAAGTAAATATCATATAGCAACACAATTCAAGACACATCGATAAAATATGCAACAAGCAAGCAGACAACATACAAGTAATTAATGAGCAAACAAACATTGAACAAATAAGAATTATAACACATCAGACAAACAAGATTGAACACTCAATGCAAGCAACTCATTTTATTAATCCAAGGACGAAGGAGTACACAATAATACCTCATTGGTACTTCTCCGACTTGTAGTCATAGGCTCATTAGTTGGGCCTAAACGAGCAAATATGGATGACCTTTACACTCTCTTCTACCTAATCTATCGATGTCATTGACGATTATGCTGTTTTGAAGTCTTCAATCTTCTACTGAAACGGCTCCAATTTTTTGGCTTTCTCCCAACTAGTTTCTTCTTCTCCAAGACCCTTTCACTTTATGAGAAACTTCTAGTAGCGTAGTCTTCACCCCTACATTCACTTGTCTTTTTACTAGAATTTCTTCAACTTCTTTGTAGTCTTCTTTTGTGGCTGCTTCTTGATCTCCTCTCTTGCTGGTTGGTTGTGCGCAAAATATTCCTTGTCGACGTGTTATGGCTTCAATCTGTTAAAACAGAAGACTGGGTGTATCTTCATCCAGGCTGGCATCTTGACTTTATACAAAGTCTTCCTTACTTTGGCGATGACTGGAACTAGACCTTCATACTTTCGCACTAGTCTTGGCTTCTCCAAAAGCGAATATATTCTGGAATCAACTTAATTAACACCAAGTCTTTAGGCTTGAACTCGAGCGGTCTTCCACTTTTGTTTGCCCACTTCTTCATCCTAGCGACGGCTTTCTCCAAATAGGTTCGAGCTATTTCAGAGTTAGTTCTCTATTCCTTGATAAAATTAAAAGCCTGAAGGACTTTCCCCTTATACTCCGTGATTGTGTGAGGTAGAAGTGGTTGCTATTCCGTCATTACTTCAAAGGGACTTTGGTTTGTTGTTGAGCTCTTCATTACATTGAAGCAAAACTATGCTATGTCGTGTAATTGCGCTAAATTTTTCTGGTTGGTGTTGACAAAATGGCACAAATACTCTTTCAGTATCTCATTAAATCTTTCTATCTGCCCATCGATTTGGGGGTGATAACTTGATGAGATATTCAGCTGCGACCTAAGAAGACTAAACAATTCAGACTAGAATGTTCTAACAATTCTGGGGTCTCGGTCACTTACAATGTGTTGTGGTACACCTCAATACTTTACCACATACATGAAGAATAATCTTGCCGTTTCCTTTGCTTTGCAGTATTTTAGGGTTAGTATGAATGTTGTATATTTAGAAAACTTATCAGCAACCACCAAAATATAAATTAAGTCACAAATCTTCAGAAGGTTGGTGATGAAGTCGAGCGAGACACTCTCCTACGGTCATTTTGGCACATTTAGTAGCTCTAGTAATCCTGGGGTCTTCAGCTTTTCTACCATATCTTGTTGGCAGACAAGACAAGTCTTGGTATACTCCACTACATCTTTCCACATCTGTGGCCAATAGTACCCTTACTTTAACAAGGAGTACATTCTCTGCCATCCCAAATGACCCGCCCATGAGGTGTCGTGACACTCCCTTCATAAGAGTTTTCCATAAATCTCCAAATTTTGAAATGTATAGGCGACTGCTCTTCTTCCACAAAAGCCCGTCTTCTACCCAAATTCTGAGTCTTTTCTTCTTCTACTAACTTTGTGATCGTTCGAGAGATTGAATCCTTCTTCAAGTTTTCCTTGATACGCTCTCGAAGGGGTATCAAAACCGTTGCAGTTGACATGGCTACCACCATTTTCAAACTTGTGAGCTCTAACTTGCAGCTTAGAGCATCTGCCACTTTATTCAAACTTTCGGCTTTGTGCTTAAAGTGGAAATTGAATTCCATAAGGAACTCTTGCCACCAGGCCTGCTTTGGGGTCAACTTCGACGGTGTTAGGAAGTGGCTAATAGCTGAATTGTCTATCTTCACTAAAAATTTAGATCATAGTAAATAATGCCTCTATACCACAAATAGTATAACACTGCTAAGAGTTCTTTTTTTGAGCAGTGTACCTCCACTCTGGATTTGATAGCTTTCAACTCTCAAAAGCTACTGGGTGGCCCTCTTGTAAAAAAACTCCTCTTAATGTGAAGTCAGATGCATCGGTCTGCATCTCAAATGGCTTAGTTATATCCAGAAGGTTAAGAACCGGATCTTTCACCATTGCTTCTTTCAAGTTGTCGAAGGCTCTTCTACACTGCTTAGACCACTTCTACGTTATGCCATTCTTCAATAGCTCGATTAACAATGTAGCTTTCTTTGAGTACCCCTCTATTAACCGCCGGTAATAGTTAGCCAATTCAAGGAATGATCATAACTTTTTTACGCTTGTTAGCGTATTCTATTCTTGGATAGCTCTCATCTTCCCTAAATCCATCCATATGCAACCTTCCTCTATCACATGGCCAAGGAATTTGATGTGTTTTCAGGCAAATGAACACTTCTCTTTCTTTTCAAAGAGTTTGTTATCCCTTAACTTTTAGAGTACCCTAACCAAGTGTTCATTGTGTTCTTCTAAGGTTTAGCTGTAAACCATGATGTCATCAAGATGCACGATTATAAACTTGTCTAAATATTTATGGAATACATCATTCATTAATGTGTAGAAAGTTACAGGAGCGTTTATTAACTCGAACGGCATCATTAGAAACCCATATGATCCATATTGGGTGACACATGTTGTTTTTGCCTCATCTCCTTTGGCAATTCTCATTTGATGGCAACTTGATTGCAAATCTAGCTTAGTGAAGTAGCTTGCCGAGCTCAGCTAGTCAAACAAATCTACTATCAAAGGAATAAGTTAGGTGTTACGGACTGTTAACTTGTTGAGAGCTCTATAGTCGATACATAACTGTATGCTCCTATCTTGCTTCTTCTAGAACAATACTAAGGCTCCGAACAGTGCTTCTGACTGTCTAATGAAGCCAACTTCCAATAATTTAACTAATTATTTACGGAGTTCAGCTAGTTCTGATAGGGCCATTTTGTAAGGGGTAATTGAAGATGGTTTTGCCCTAGGCACCAACTCGGTCTGGTGATCAATTGCTCCCCTTGGTGGCAAGATCTTGGGCAGTTGATCTGGCATCACTTCTATAAATTCCTTCAATACATCCCCAATCTTTGATGGGGTCGACTCTCCTTCCTTCTCCTCCACTGAGGTTAAAATTGCAATGAAGGAGGGTTCTCCTCTCTTAATCCCCTTCTTGAGTTGAAGGGTGGATAAGAGTTTTGCTTCTGTCGGCTATTTGACCTTGGCTGGCACTATCGTGGGCCTTTCTCCCATGATCAACAAACTACCGGCAAATAGAACTAAGATTACGCCCTTCTCTAACAAGAAGTCCATTACCATGATGACATCAAAGTCGTCCATCTGCACGGTTACAAGGTCCACTTGACCTTTCTAAATGCTGATCCTCATCCACACTTACTTTGCCAACCTGCTCGGTGGTAAGATTTTAGAATTGACTGCCTTCATATAGCCAACATCCTTCTTGAGTTTTAGCCCAAGGCGCTTTACTTCTGAATCAGAAATAAAGTTATGAGTAGCCCCTGTGTCCACCATAACACTTCTTGCCATAATCTCATTGATGAGGGCATAAACATACAAAAGATCCTTTCCTGCGAGCTTTTTGTCTTCGGATTGTTTCTTCAGCGAACTTAACATCCTCAATGCCATCATATGACTCATTTCTTCTGTTTCCTGATCACCCGTAAGTGTCTCATGTGGTTGATCTTTAGTTATCATAGCACTTAGTCTCGTAATTTTAGGACTCTGAGGCTCTATGTGGGCTATTGTATAGCCAACATCCAAACAGCCTCTTACCTACTTTCCTATTATTAGAAAATGTTAGTTTTCTCGGGTAGTACGTCTCTGGCCTCTTGGTCGCTCCCTCACCTTTGTTGGGAGAAATCGGTCTTGTTCATTCATAGCTCGAATATCTAACATTAAACCCAAGAATTTTTTTACATACTTGCAGACTGTCCTAGTTTGGGTTAACCCACATAGTTGCTTCTAAGCAAGATACACCAAATTTTCAAAAAGGAATTGGTTCTTCAACTTTCATTTCAGGCCCTCTCAACTGTCAATTGTGCACCGTCTATATTGAATTTCCTAATATTTTGTCCTTCACTATAGCTTGGCATCCTTGGACAAGTACATAAACACCATGGTCACCTTGACATCTTCTGAATCTGCCCTTACAGCCTTGAAGTATTGCTTAATATCAAACAAAAAATTCTTGAGCACTTTAGCTCTCAGGCCCCCCTATAATGTTTTGGCTTTGGTACTTTTAGTCAGCTATATTTATGGCTTAGGGCAGTTTTTGGCTAAGTTACAAGGGCACGGACAGTGAGGTTTTGCCTTTTTGTCCACTTCTATCAGTTGTTCCCTTAGCACCCCCACCGTACTGTGGCACTCCTTCGCAATCTCAGATATCATCGTTTGCATATCTGCAAGGTGTGTTTTCAACTCTTTGAGACGTCCCCTACTGGATAACTCGGTACTAGGGCTAGAGGCCTTTGATTTTAGTACGCTTACTCGAGAACCTAAAGACTCTAATATTTTAATAGTTCGTCTCATGTCCTTGGCATCGAGTAAGCCCGCTTTATTCCATGTTACCTTTAAGGCTCGTTGACGTTCCTCAAATTCTATCCATTTTCCTTCAAAAGCATCTAATGCTCGTTGACGCTCTTCCAATTCAGTCTATTTTCTTTTGAGAGCATCCAATCGGTTTGCTTTTGAAAAGGTAGCTTTTATAGACATCTTTACCGCAACCTTATGATCTAATACCAACTATCATAGGCTGATTTTATATTAGACAAAATTTAAGTCCTTGTAGCACTTACTAGTGCATTGAATTAGTAAGTTAGCCTAAACAAGTTTACACGCAGCAAGTACAAATAGGTTAGTTGTCTGAAAATGTAAGCAAGCAAAAGACAATAATCAGAACCAAGCAAATATCGTATAGCAATACAATTCGAGACCACATCGATAAAATACGTAACAAGCAAATAAATATTGAACAAACAAGCATCTTAACACATTAGACAAACAAGATTAAACAACAATGCAAGCAACTTATTTTATTAATCCAAGGATAGAAGAGTACACAATAATGCCCTATTGGTTCCTCCCTGACTTGCAGCCATGGACTCATTAGTTGGCCATGGACGAACAAATACGGGTAACCTTTACACTTGGCTTGGCTTTTGCTTAATATTAAATCTAATTTGAAATACCTCCACCGATGTTAATACCCACTTGCATTCAATTCGTCAAAATGAATTAAATGCAAATAATGAGTAATACATACTTTGTGGGGTGCGGTGCACTGATTACACTAATCTAAATTAATGCATTTAATATGCATATTAATCTAATTAATATATTTACACAAAGAGAGAAAGATATAATATATACATATATATATATTATTACAATAATAATATATATTAATAATTAAATTTTAGATATTTATATATATTACTTTAATATATATATTTATATATATCTATATATAAAATAATTATTACAGTTAGATATTTATTATTATATTAATATAATAAATATTTATATTTTATTATAATTAGATATTTATCATATTCACAGTATCCCATAATTAACCGAAACTTTTTCCACGCATACGAGTGCTAGCTGGGAAATATATTCTTTACAATAAAGAATCAAATTGCTATCCGATCAAAGTATCGGTACAATATCATTAACTAATTAATAATTATTGTATAATAACAATTACCATCATCATCAAGTAACCGACTAACGTATGTGATCTCCTGGGTTCATTGTGAATTGGACATAGGTGGATACGAACTCTTTCGTATCTCTTTGGCACAACTATTTGCAACTAAAGTTTTCAATGATCATGAGTGAACTCTAGCAAGATGTCATAACTCCCTAGACACAGATGAATGAATATCGGATAAACCCATATAGTCGTAAGTGCATGTAGTAAAGTCTCTCTACTGTTGACTCTCAATCAAGTGCAAGTTATGGTATCGTCAAATCCCTAACTCAATCATAGGAACAGAACCTCAATCATATACAAGATTTATATATCCGCAAAACACCTTTCTAGATATACATGTTTTGGTCAAAGACTTTATTTCCGCATATGACTATTCCACCTAAGATCTCAAGCTCCAATATTTGAGTCAATAAATTCCATCTTGGTTACCATTTGTCCTTTTACACTTATACACATTGCTAACAAGATTCTTTCACCAAGCGTGGCTCGCCCGATGTGCCTTAGTGCGGAAGGTAGTCGTGACACCTTAAGTTAAAGGACTAGTGGTACACTAGTATGGCTATATGACGTATGATTGGCTGTGGATAATCATTCATGTGATTTGTCACGTTTGGTCACATTCTTCAACGCACTACCCATGTTTATGCTCTTGTGACATGAGACTCGTCACCCAACTATTAACATCTAATACTAATCCTTGGCAACATTAAACATACCAGTCATGCAATGTCATACTCTCATATGACATTACCTTAATTGAGAACTGATTGATGTATTTAAATTAGAGACTTTGTACTCATATTTACAACTCTTTACAAATAGAGTACAGACGTCATAATACGTAACAAGATCTCATTTTGCATTTTATATCTTAAATATAAATTCGCAACTGGATATACAAAATGATATAAATGTCATTTTATTAATTGTAAACTAATTTATAATTAATTACGAAATATATATATATATATATATACATAGAATGATATCCCTAAATCGTATGACATGATTGGTTCTATGACATATCTCCAACAAACGCCTACTTGCACTAGAGCCAATCACCATGGTATCCGATATCTATCATCTTAAGATAGTGATCCAGTTGTTACTATGTCATTGATTTAGTCAGTGGGTCCACCACGTTATTCGCAAACAGGTTTTCTATACTATGATCTGTTTATCTGATATAAACTCTCTAATCAAGTTATATTTTCTCTGAATATGTTTAGACTTCTTATGAGACCTCGGTTCCTTAGCCTGAATTATAACTCCATTATGTTACAGTACAAAGTTACTAGGTTAAATATGAAAGGAACTACTCCGAGTTCTGTAACAAACTTATGGATCTAATTGGTCTCTTTTATAGCTTTAGAAGCAGCGATATACTTAGCTTTTGTAGTGAAGTCAGCTATCCTCTTAAGATATTTGGAACTCTTCCAACAAACAGCACCTTCATTACATATAAAGACAAATGCAGAAATAGACTTTCTATTATCTACATTTGATTGGAAATTAGAATTAGTGTAACCCTTAAGTTTTAATTCACCACCTCATAGGTCAAAATTAAATCTTGAGTCATTTTCAAGTACTTAAAGATTCATTTAACTACAGTCCAATATTCTTCGGCAATAAGTAGTCTTATGTATATTATGCTATATATTAGTCATGATATAGCATATGCTTGGTTTAATCTATAAATGGATCTATGTAACTTACATACCTTATGACTATCATCAGATGCAGCAAACCTAACGGGTTGTTGCATGTATATGGTCTCTTCAATAAAACCATTAAGAAATGCTGTCTTCACATCCATCTACCATATATCATAGTCATAATAAGCTAAAATAACAAGTAATATTCAAATGGATTTTAGCATGGCTACTGGCGAAAAAGTTTCATGGAAATCAATCTCTTGTTTCTGATTATGACCTTTTACCACTAACTTAACTTTAAAAATCTCGATTTTTTTATCTTTGCTTAATTTTCGTTTGTAAACCCATTTACAGCTGATAGGAACAATTCCTTCTAGTGGATCAACAATTGACCACATCTAATTAGCATATATGGATTCCATTTCAAATTTCATAGCTTCAAGCTATTTTCCAAAATCGATATCTAATATTACTTCTTCATAGGTTCTAGGATCTTCCCTCTGTATATCTTCTTCTATCATAAATGATTCAAAATCATTTTCAAAAAGAAAATAATATCTTTAAGTAGGGTGAGATCTCTTAGTAGATCTATGAAGAGTTTGGTCTATAGAAGATTGAGGATCAAATTGAACTGGTTCATCAATATGAATTGGTTCATCTGTATCAACAGGCTCATCCATTTGAGATTAATCATCATCAAGCTTTCTAGACTCTTCTGAAAGCTTTATCATTCTACCTACACTACTTTCCTCAATGAATTGATTTTTAAGGAACTGTACGTGTCTACTAATCAAAATTCTTTGATCAGTATAAAAATAGAAATAATATCCAAAACTATCTTTAGGATATCCTATGAATCAACCTTTTTTAGACTTAACATCTAGCTTCTTAGTATTAACTATTTTAACATAAGTTAGACATCTTTTAGGCTTCATATAATTGAAACTTGGAAGTTTCCCATATCATATCTCATACAGTGTTTTGAGAACTACTTTAGATGGAGTTCTGTTCAAGATGTAAATTGTAGTATTTAGGGCATATCCCTAAAGATATGTAGGTAAGTCTGTGAAGCTCATTATGGATCGTACCATATCTAAAAAAGTATGATTCCTTTTTTCAGATACATCATTATGCTGTAGTGTATATGGAGGTGTAAATTGAGAAAGTAGACCATTAATTTTAAGAAATTCTAGAAATTCAGTACTTAAGTATTCACCTCTACGATTAAATCGTAGAATCTTAATACTCTTTCTTGTTTGTTTCTCTACTTCAGCTATGAATTCTTTGAACTTTTTAAAAGATTTAAATTTGTACTTCAATAAGTACACATAACCATACCATAAATGATTATCAGTAAAGGTTATGAAGTATGAGAAACCTCCTCTAGCCATTTCACTAAACGAACCACATATATCAGTATGTATCAATTTAAGAACTTCATTAGCTCTTTTCCTTATCCAATAAAGGGCAATTTGGTCATATTATCTTGAAGACAAGATTCACAAGTTGGGTAGGGTTCAGAATCCAATGAACTTATCAGTCCATTATTACTCATCTTTTTAATCCTTTTATCTCCAATATGACATACTCTATGATGCCATAAAAGTTTTGAATTAAGTTCATTTTTAGATCTTTTCTTAATAATAATATCAGTCATGTTAATTTTATTAGTCTCAAGAACATATAAACCATTTACATTCAAGCCAGGTACCAATTAATTTATTTTTTAAATAAACACAATATTTACATCTATCAAACATAAAAGTGTAACCTTATTTACACAATTGATGGACAGACAAAATATTTCTACTAGCAGTATCAAAATACATAGTTTTGTACAATACAAAAACTTGACCCGAAGACAGAACAATTCTACAAGTCTCTAAGCAAGTGATAGCAACTGTTGCTCAATTTGCCATTTTCAGTATCACTCCACCCTCTTCTAGTAACTGTGTATTGTGAAGGTCTTGTAACAACATACAAATATGAGAAGTGGTAGCTGAATTAATTGTCCAGCTATATGAATATAAAATAACACTTAATTTAGTTTCAATAACATGACAAGAAAGCATACCTTGTGCCCTCTTTTGTCTCAGGCTCTTCATGTAAAGAGGATAGTTCCTCTTCGAATGTTTGAACTGATGATACTCATTATTGACTTGGCTACTGGTAACTCGTTTGCCTTTGTCATTCTTTTTGGAGAATCCTCCTTTTGGTCCAACCCCGAAGGATTTCTTGCCTTTCTTCTTCAATGTCTTACCATAAGATACCGCAGCAAGAACAGTCTCCTTCCCTTTACCCTTTAAGACTCTCTTATGAAATGAAATAATTTCATTCATAAGTTTAGGAAGAGTATGTTCCAGTTTGTTCATATGATAACTAGTAACAAACTGGTCAAAGCTAGACGGGAGTGATTGAAGGATCAAATTCGTTTATAATTCGAAGTCTATAGAAAACCCAAAAGAAGCCAGCTGACTTATGAGGTTTATCATCATCATAAGATGAGACTCCAGAGACACTCCCAAATTAAGCTTCATTTGGAACAAAGCAGTTAATAACTCACACCTTCTGTAGTTAGAACTATCCCCAAATATTTCTACCAAAGAAAGATAGATCGCTGAGGTATTCTTCATGACTTCAAGCTAAGTTTACAAGTTACAAGTTATCACTTATAGATGTCAGCATATACGATCTCATCTTGAGATTTTTATTCTTCTATTTTTGGAAGGTCTCCTTCTCCTCTGATGTAGCCTCTTCTGGAAGGGATTTGGGTATAAGCCCTTGAAGAACATAGCCAAATTTTTGGGTATAATTTTTAGATTTCGATACCAAACCTTGATGTTAGGTCCAGTAAGCCTATAGGTGTCAAGGATTTTTAGAAAATGGTTACTCATTATTCTCCCATTAAAAAAGAGATCTACAAAAAACAAAAATACATTAAAATGTGTTACAGTATATATCAAACTATTCAATTCTTGACTTTAAACTAAATAGTATTTCCACTACTTTGATTATATCTCATACTCCCTCAATAAAAAAACTATAATCAAATTACAGATTTTCGTGGATGATCATATTCTCATCAAACTTACAAAACTTCACCTAACTGTTATTGGTCAAGCAAGTCCAATAAGTCAGAAAATCATTTCTATTTGTAACTTTTTACAAATATGGTCAATCTACTTCTAAAGACTTCTCACCTAACAGTTATTGGTGCCTCAACCTAGTTAGGCTAGACCCAACGCCTTTTTTTGAATAGGAATGAAATCAAACCCCTTACCTAACAGTTATTTGAAGGCAAAGACCTCCTATCAAAAAACAAATTAAATAGACTATGACACCTTGTGAGGACCCTCACCTAACAATTATTGGATTGCCTCATCTAAGATATTTATAACCTATTAATTGCATTGGAAGGATTGAACCTAATATTAAAAGAGGGAGATTTTTATTTTAGGTCCCATTTTAATAAATTAACAAATTAATTTATTAGAATTTTTTTTAATTGATACAATATCAATTTGTTGACTTATAATCATAAAATTACTTCCACTAGAGTTTTATTAATTTTAGTTAAATTAAAATAAATTAGAATCATCATTCAATTTAATTTTAATTTGGAGTATTATTTTTTTGTTCAATTGAAACAATTTCAAACTCAAAAAATTTTAATTTTAACGAATTGAATTTTCGATAATAGAAAATATATTAATCAAAATAATATTTATGTAAGTTGTGGCTAAGGGAATGTTTAATTTATAGTTATGTCATAAACTATTTAAATTAAAATTGGACATGCAAAAATTACACAATAGATCATAACACTTATGTCATGATCAACCCACATTTAAATAATACTATTATTTTGCAATTATTTCATAAATATTCACATGATATTTTTCAATTAAATAATATAAATATTATTTATTTTAATCATATTTCAAAAAATACAATTATACATGCATCTTATGTATTTTGACATGGTATTATAATTTAATCAAATTAAATACAAATACGTGTTAAAAAAAACCAATATATACATAATCTTATTAACAAAATTTAATTTATCATGACTAAACAACATCCAAAATACATACAACACTTGTACATATATTTTCATGCAACAAATATTTTAATCACATTAAAATATTCATTATTAGCATGTCATATTTTCCAAATCAAACTCAACATTTCCATACTCTCAAATATACCCAACATATTCCTATACATATTAACACAAAATTTAATTAAATTAATATATTGCATTAATACATATATATATATGCTTAAAAACATAACAATCAAATTCTCATGCTTTTAAACATATTACTATCACATAATAACACAAAGAGCATATTTAATTATAATTTCATATTGTCAATTTCCAAGGCCACAATAAATATTTTATGAACATAATCAACTTCCCAACACATATTTTAAAACATACATATATATACATATGTCATGTGGTTCTGATACCACTTGAACAAAAAATTCTGAATACCACAGCAAAAGCGACAAGTGCGGGATCAGTTCTCGGGCACGCGACAGTTGTAGAGGAGCCATGACCATCTCATAGACATGCGAAAGAGGCTTCCAAGGATCTGGACATGCACCATGCATGTTTTGGCATTTAAAACATTTTTTAAATTTAAAACACAAATTAAAAAGTCTTACTTCTTTGTTTTTGATTTGGAACAGCGAGTCTAATACTTCACTCGCTTCTAGGTGTACCCACACGTCAGGTTGATGAAGGTGGTTCCTGTTTCTTGATGGAATTCTTCAAGCTTAACTAAGCTTTCTCTTTCTGGTCTCTTTCTTCTCTCTCTTCTGATTTTTGTTTTGGTTTAAAACCAAAACACCACCCAAGCTCTTCAAAAAAAAATCTCAATTTTTTAGGAAGAAGAAGTAGCATCCGTGAGCTTGGCTTAGTTTAGCTTTTACTTAATAAATAATCCAATTTGAAATGCTTCCACTGATGTTAATGCCCACTTGCATTCAATTCATCAAAATGAATTAAATGCAAACAATGAGTCATGCATATTTGGTGGGGTGCATTGATTACACTAATCTAAATTAATGCATTTAATATACATATTAATCTAGTTAATATATATACACAAAGAGAGAGAGATATAATATATATATATATATATCTAAAATTTAATTATTAATATATATTATTATTGTAATAATGTATATATGATATTTATAAGTATGTATATATATTAAAGTAATATATATATATATAAAATAATTATTACAATTAGATATTTATTATTATATTATTATAATAAATATTTATATTTTTTGATTACTTCAATCATATTAAAATATAATATCTATATATCTATAAATCATATTTACAGTAACTCATAATTAATCAAAATATTTCTCACGCATACGAGTGTTAGCATGTCCTAGTCGGGAAATATATTCTTTACAATAAAGAATCAAATTGCTATCCGATCAAAGTATCGGTATAATATCATTAACTAATTAATGATTATTGTATAATAGCAATTACCATCATTATCAGGTAACCGATTAATATGTATGACCCGCAAGGTTCATTGTGAGTTGGACATGGGTGGATACAAACTTTTTCATATCTCTTCGGTATAACTCTTTGTAACCAAAGTTCCCAATGATCATGAGTGACCTTTAACAAAATGTCATTACCCCTCAGACATAGATGAATGAATATTAGATAAACTCAAATAGTCGTACGTGCATGTAGTAAAGTCCCTTTGCTATCGACTCTCAATCAAGTGCGGGTCATAGTATTGTTAAACCCTTAACTCAATCATAAGAATAGAACATCAGTCATATACTAAATTCATATATCTGCGAAGCACCTTTCCGGATATACATGCTTTGGCCAAAGACTTTATTCTTACATATGACAATTCCACCTAGGATCTCAAGCTTCAACATTTGAGCCAATAGATTCCATCTTAGTCATTACCTATCCTTATACATTTAGACACATTGCCAACAAGCTTCTTTCACTAGTCTTGGCTAGCCCGATGCTATATACTAATACACAAGTGAACAATGTGTCCAGTGCAGAGGGCAACCGTGATACCTTAGGTCAAAGGATTAGTGGTACACTAGTATGGTTGTGTGACGTATTATTGATTGTGGATAATTATCCATGTGATTTGTCACATTTGGTCACATTTAGTAGCACGTTCTTCATATGGCATTACTAAAAGATCATAATGTTCATACCTCGTTCTCTAGGCAATTCTTATAAACATCATTCTCCCAAATCCTTTACTAATAATACTTGGATCTCAAATCAATAATGTAAAATACAGTCGCTCTCTGCAACTGATCAAATAGAATATCTATATGGGGCATCAAGTACTTATTCTCAATAATCACCTTATTCACTTGACGGTAATCAATACAAAATCTCAAGATCCTATATTTCTTTCTCATAAAAAACGATTGCGTTCCAAGATGAACCACTGGGCTAATTAAACCCTAATCAATCAATTCTTACAACTAAAATATGAACTTTCTAAGCTCTACAGAAGCCATACTTTATAGAGGCATAGAGATTGGGTTATTTCTATGCTTAAGATCTATACCGATAATTAAAATCTTGTTCCAAGGGTATTCCAGGCAACTCATCTGAAAATACATCTAGAACTCATTTACAATTGAGGTATGCTCTAGTTGTTTCCTTTGAAATAACACATCCACTAAAACTCGATACTACAATAATCAATCCATTCCTAGAATGGCATTAAAATCCTAGATATTTTTAGCAAATCTCATCTGCTATACAAAATTTTCCTGAGCAATCTCTGCCCTGATGGTCTTATAATATTTCCTTTATTGATCATGAAGCTATCAATCTTGAGATTCCATCATATTGAAGATTGCTTGTGTCCATACAATCACTTTATCAACAAGCAAACCTTTCCTTCATCACTATTTTCTATCCATCTACCTATATGTTATTTACTCCAAAATCAAAATATTAAGAATAAAGTAACTATTTACAATTGGGTTCTTTCGTTAAACTTCTCTATTATTTAAAATTTTAGGCTTAGATTTTAGAATAGATATTTTATTTAACAATCACAATTTTGGAGCCTTTTATTTTTCTCTTAAACGAAAACACCGATTATAGAAGCATAAACTACATTCCTAACTCTCGAAATTGAAAACTTACATTTATTTACCAATATTCTTCTATCATATTCAACTTCCCATCTGCACTATACATTTTTCCATTGAGCTCATGCCACTCATCATAAATTGATGACATATATATTCTTAACCATACTCGAATTTCTCTAATTAATAACTTAATTGTTCCAATTTTTTAGCCACTATATTTCGTTATAAAGCATTATTCATCCCAGACAAGACCACTTATAAGGAACATAAATTAGCCAATTGAAATTATCAGTTATTAAGAAATTCAAATATTGCTCTTTGTAATTCAAATGATAAATATCACAATATGACATTAAATTCAACGCTCTATCAATTTAAAAAAAACTATAACTAATCACAAAAAGATTGCCTTTGAGACAAATCTTATATAATAATTAATTATAACCTACTACAAAATAAGTCTCCAGAAATATCTATACTAACTAAAATGTAAGAAATGTACATTCAATTTGTAAAACCATAGCACAACATATAAAAACCAAATATACGCTAAATTTAACTCATAACATCAAATTCAATATGATCATATCATTAAACTAAATTCAAATTCACCTAAGTCTCGTTAATGTGTCAACTAACCATAAACAATGCATGTGTGAGAATGAAAGTCATACAATGACTATTTTATCCCTATATTCGGAGAACAAGGTTTAACAGTTGGGGTTTAGAGGAAAGGAAAGTGAAGAGAGCAATCAATTTAGAGGAGAGGAGACTAGAGAGTGAAGAGAGCAATCGTATCAAATTAGGTCATATTTTGATTTTTGTTAATTTAATTTTCTGGGTTAGATCAGGTTGAGTCCAATCTGGGTTAGGCGGGTCGGGTTCTGTTCATAAATTAGGTTCAATTCCATAAGATAGATAACTAAAATCGAATCGAAATAAATCAGTTCCTTATTTCTAATATCAAAATCGGACCTAAATAAACCGATTCTGGTTTAGGAATCGAACTAACTGATATGATTCCACAAGATTCCTGGTGGACTTTAGTGGTGTCTAATGGGTCAGGTTGGCCCGTCACAACCCGAACCCAACTCGGCTTAGCTGTTCGATCATTAGTTTATACATTTTTATTCGCATTAAATTTAGTTCTTTTTACCTTTGTTTATTATTAATTCTTAGGAGTTATTCTTTATTTAAATTTAATAATTTTAATATTTAATTTATTTATTTTGACTGATTTTATATTTTATTTTATAGGTAGATATTAGATTTGGCTAATTTTAAGAAGTGGCAAAAGCATATCAATATAGGTCTTAATGGAAAGATCTTGACAATACAAATTTAACTATGCAAACGGCATGTTAATCAAACTTCAAAGCGTTAAGTTATGAACTTTTAAAGTTTAAGAAGTAAAAGAAAATTAAGTGAGGAACTAAATTAAAATTGCTAAGAAGGATTGAATTGTAATTTGTCAAGGGAGAAAAAAGTTAACGTAGAAATTGGTTTTTGCAAATTGTTAGGCTTAAATTACTCCCATGAGTTTAAAGTTGAGTGTGTTTAGGATTGCAATCTAAATTTGCCTATAAAATGAGAGGTAGTCACACTAATTAAAAAAAAAAGAGGAGGAGCCACAAAGAGGAAACCATAGAGCAAAATCTGAATTTTATTTTTCTTTTCTTTCTTGTTAGTTTATGATTTATTTTAATTTTAATTTTTATTTTCTCATGAACATGAGTAGTTAATTTTCTTTATAGTTAGGGTTTGCATTAAAACCTTAGACATGATTTATTGATGTTAATTAATTAAAATTCAGTATTTGATTTGATAAATTCCTATTCACTATTTTAATTGAAAATTTATTACAAAGTTCTAAGCTTGATCATCTTAAGGTTTTAAATTATTTATGTTGTCATATTGTCAATTTGCAACAAGTAAGTAGTTTAAGAACCTATTCATATGAATTGGTTTTTGAGGTACCTAGAATATACACCATGTTTTAGGGTCCTTGTGATGTTATATTCTCTAATTCTTAACGGGTTATCACTTGTGAATTTAGGTACACACTATAGCAAATTTCATGTGAGAATACACGTCTTATGTACACACCATGTATATTACATATATTAAGAGAATCAAATACACGTACACTAGTAACCATGGGTATGTCGTAAACATCTTCATCAATAATTGCTGAGATTTAATATGATTACATTAATATATGATTATCTAGTGGTAGATTGTTTGCCTTAACTATCTTTTCTCATTGATTTCGTAACCTCGTGACTTATAATTTTCGTTTCTTGTCTTAATTTTTCATTCAATCTATTTTTTAGTGTTTAATTATTTTAAATTTTAGTTTTTATTGTATTTTTCTTAGAATTTCTTTTAATATAGTTTCTTTGGGATCGATCCTTGCTTATTGTACTATATTACAGTAATTTGTGCACTTGTAAGGCAAAACGTGTTAAGATCTATTACTTATTTAAGTGTTAATTTCACACCAATAAGTTTTTGGTGCCGTTGCTGAGGACTATTATTTAATTGCAATTCTATTTTTATTTTATTTTATTTGCATAATTTTTATTCACTTAGTTTTTATTTTTATTTTTATTTTTTTGCAAGGTACTTCTTTGTGGTTGCAAGGAAGGCGTTCATTGGGATTAGAACTTCTCCCTTTAGACCAAGAACTTAAGACAACCATACAAATTCAACAAAAAGCTCAACATTTGAAATATCCAATGGAAAAAATTCAAGTAGTTGTCAACAATGAGGAAAATTGAGTGGCCAATAACATAGAACGTCCTCTACGAGATTTTGCAGTACCTCAAGCTATAAATCAACCTTCTTGTATTATCTATCCACAGACCGTAGTGGCAAACTTTGAGCTAAAATCAGGGATGATCCATTTATTACCTCAATTTCGAGGGAAACTTGGAGATGATCCTCATATGCATATAAAAGAATTTTTTGAAGTTTGTTACACAATGAGGATGGCAAGGATGAATGCTGAAGATATCAAAATGAGACTTTTTCCTTTTTCATTAAAGAAGAAAGTAAAAAGAGTGGTTCCATTCATTACCACCAACATCAATCACTACATGGATTGACTTGGCTTCAAAATTTCTTCAATGATTCTTTCCAGCCCAAAAGACCAATAAAATTAGAAAGGAGAATGTGAGCATCCAACAACATGATGGAGAGGTTTTCCATGAATACTGAGAGAGATAAACAATTACTCAATTCATGTCCACATCACAATATTCAAGAATGGCTTCTCATGCAATATTTTTATGATGGACTGTTAGATTCTGACCGAATGATGGTAGATGCTACTTCTGGAGGTGGATTGATGAATAAAAATTCAAAACAGGCAAGAGAGATGTTTGAGAGTATTTCTGCCAATTTTCAGCAATTCAATTATAGAAGGACACCACCAAAGAAAGCTATAATGTATGAGGTCAGTACATCAAATTTGGAAAATCAATTATCTAATTTGACTAACCTTGTGAAACAGATGATGCACCAACCCACCAAAGTTTATGCTATCTATTCAATGTCGAATCATTTAAGTCAATCATATCCAAGGATGCAAGAGCAAGAGCAAGCTAATATGATGGGTACCTACAACCGGAGGTTAAGAAATAATCCATTCTTAAACTCCTATAATCTTGGATGGCGAAATCACCCCAACTTCAGATGGAGCAACAATTATAATGAAAAACAAAATCAAGCTCAGTTTAGCCAAACTTCTCAGCCTTATCAAATGGGGCAACTAACACAAGGGAAAGCTCTTGAAGATATTGTTACCTCATTAGCCCGAGTACAAAAAGCTTCATGCAGAAAACCGATAAGTCTATTGCAAACTTAGAGCTTTAAATATGACAAATTGCTTTAGTAATGAATCAAAGAGAGCATGGTAAGTTTTCTAGTCAAGTTGTTAATCCTAATAATCATGAACAGGTTAAAGCCATCACTTTAAGAAATGGGGAAGAAGTTGGACAAGAAGATAGGGATAAGCAAATAAAAGAAGATAACAAACATTCCAAAGTAAGTCATCCTAACTCTTCCAAGGTTCAACTAGATTTATCAACTATGCCTTTTCCTCGCAAGTTTATAAAGCCGATGAAGTAACAATAACAAAAAGACATTTTGGAAACATTTCGAAAGGTATAAGTGAATATACCACTACTCGACACGGTCAAGCAAATCCCAAGCTATGCAAAGTTTTTAAAGAACTTGTGTACAAACAAGAGAAGATTCACAGAACATGAGACTAAACATGAGACTATGGCATTGAGTGAAGAGGTTTCAGCAGTTCTTCAAAGAAAACTACCTTTTAAATTGAAAAATCCAAGGAGCTTCACTATTCCATGCATTATTGGTGAACACAGGTTTGAAAAAGCTTTACTTGATTTATGTGCTTCTATTAACTTTATGCTTTTTTCTATTTATGAAGCATTGAACTTAGATGAGCTGAAGAAAACATCAGTGAGCATCCAACTGGCTGACCGATCGATAAGATACCCAAGAGGACTAATCGAAGATGTTTTGGTCAAGGTGAATGAATTAATCCTACCAACAGATTTCCTTGTCCTTGAGATGGAGGACATCCTTATTCCAGGCAAAGAACTTTCATTGATTTTAGGATGTCCTTTTACAGTTACGGCATGCACAAAGATAGATGTTAAGAAGGGAACTTTAACTTTGACTGTGCAAGGAGAAACTATTGAGTTTAAGGTATTTGATGCTTTAAAAATTTCCTAATAATGAACATGAATGTTTTTTTATTGATGTGTTAGATCAAATTATACTAAGCACTTTTAATTCCACTCAAGGGAATGATTCATTAGAAAAGGCTTTGACTATCGATCTCAAAGATATCCCAAGTGGACTTGATGACTTGTATCACACCATCACAACTTTGGAAGCCAATTCATTCATTTAAGGTAAGTATACTCCTCTTTTTGAGCCCTTACCTTTAATTAATTCTAAGCTTATTCCTTATATTATTAGGGCTCCACAATTGGAACTCAAGCCTCTTCCAGAGCACCTTAAGTATGTATATTTGGCAAAAGAAGAAAATTTGGTAGAAGAAGAAACATTGCCAGTCATAATTGCTTCCAACCTCAGCTCACTTGAAGAAGAGAAATTAATACTAGTATTAAAAGAACATGAGATGACAATAGGATGAAGCATAGTTAACATCAAAGGAATTAGCCCAACTAAGTGCATACATTGGATTATTCTTGGGGGTGATCCAAAACTAACCAGAAAGGCTCAAAAGCGATTGAATCTAGTGATAAAAGAAGTTGTGAAAAAAGAGGTCCTAACACTGCTAGATGTAGGCATCATTTACCCCATCTCTGATAGTAAGTGGGTAAGCCCAATTCAAGTAGTTCCAAAAAAGTCTGGTAACACAATGGTGAATGAAAAGAACGAGTTTATACTGCAACGTGTACCAACAAAGTGGAGAGTTTGTATCGACTACAGGAAGCTAAACAATACTACTCATAAGGATCACTTTTCTCTTCCTTTTATCGATCAAATGTTAGAACGTCTTGTAGGTCACAGTTATTATTGCTTCTTGGATGGCTACTTGGGATGCAATCAAATTGCAATTACCCCAGAAGACCAAGAAAAGACAACATTCACATGCCCTTATGGTATTTTTGCATATACACGCATGCCTTTCGGACTTTGCAATGCCCCAGCCACATTTCAAAGGTGCATGATGAGCATATTTTCTAACTAAGTAAAAGACATCATTGAGGTATTTATGGATGATTTTAGTGTTTTTGGTGACTCTTTTGACTCATGTCCTCATAATGTCTCATTAGTACTCAAAAGATGTCAAGAGTGCAATTTAGTACTTAGTTGAGAAAAATGTCACTTTATGGTGCAACAGGGGATAGTTTTAGGACATATAATTTCTTGTACAGGAATTGAAGTTGACAAAGGTAAAGTTGATATTGTGAGTAACTTACCTCCTCTTACATCTGTAAAGGAGATTCTATCTTTTTTAGGACATGTAGGTTTTTACAGGAGATTCATCAAAGATTTTTCAAAAATCTCAAGATCTTTGTGTAACTTGCTAGCAAAGGACACTCACTTTGACTTTAATGAAGAATGCTTAGCGGGGTTCAACAAACTCAAAGCCCTTCTCACTTCAGCCCTAGTGTTCATGCCTCCAGATTGGACTTTACTATTTGAGCTCATGTTTAATGCCATTAACTACGCTGTTGGAGCAGTGTTGGGGCAACGTATTAGCAAAGTGTCTCATGTCATCTATTATGCAAGCTGGACCTTGATTGATGCTTAATTGAATTATTCAACCACAGAGAATGAGCTACTTATTGTAGTTTTTGCTTTAAAGAAATTTCGATTATATCTTATTGGTACTAAAGTGATTATATTTTCTGACCATGCAGCTTTAAAATACCTTCTCAACAAGAGGGATGCTAAACTGCGACTCATTCGATAGATCCTTCTTCTTCATAAGTTTGATCTAGAAATCAGGGATAAAAAAGGATATAAAAATGTTGTAGCAGATCACTTAAGCTAACTTGTACATGATTCTAGTGCTGAAGAAGATATTCTCCTTCTTAGTGAAAGCTTTCTTGATGAATAATTGTATGCACTAAAAGTAAAAGATCCTTAGTATGCTGACAAAATCAATATCTTGGTTACCAAAAAGATCTCAGACAACTTCACAAAAGCACAAAAAGACAAACTTGTGAAGACTTCCAGGTATTTTATTTGGTATGACCCCTACTTATGGAAATATTACCCAGATCAAGTGATAAGAAGGTGCGTTCCCGAATCTGAACATAATTCTACACTCTATTTTTTTCATTCACATGCATGTGATGGTCACTGTGGTGCTAAAAGACTGCGTTGAAAATTTTACAATGTGATTTCTATTGGCAATGTCTATTTAAAGAACGGGTAATCTTTCTTCGAGAAATCAAATGCATTTTGTAAAACTTGTGATAAGTGTCAAAGAACGAGTAATCTTTCTTCGAGAAATCAAATGCATTTAAATTCTATATTTGTTGTTAAAATTTTTGATGTATGGGGAATTGATTTAATGGGTCTATTTCATTCTTTTTATGGCTACCTTTATATACGCTTAGCTGTTGATTATGTTTCACAATGAGTAGAAGTCATTCCAACCCCTATTAATGATTTTAAAGTTGATCTAGTTTTTTGACGGATAACATATTTGCAAAGTTTGGATCACCTCGAGTAATCATCAACAATGGGGTACCCATTTTTGTAATAGGTCATTTGAAGTACTACTCAAGAAGTATAAAATTACCTATCGAGTTTCAACTCCCTATCATCCTCAAACAAGTGGCCAAGTTGAGATTTCTAATAGAGAAGTGAAATAGATTTTAGAAAAGACTATGAATCATACTAGAAAAGATTGGATATTGTGCCTTGTTGATGCTTTATGGACTTATCGCATAACTCACAAGACCCCTATTGGTATGTCTCCTTTTTGGCTAATCTATGGTAAATGTTGTCATTTGCCAGTCGAACTTGAACACAGGGCATGTTAGGCAATTAAGAAATGCAACTTTGAGATGAAATAAGTTGGCAATCAATGAAAATTGTAATTGAATGAGTTAAATGAGCTTAGGAATGATGCCTACGAAATTGTACGGATCTATAAGGAGAAAATGAAAGCATATCATGATAAAATGATCCTTAGGAAGAAATTTAAGATTGGCTAAAAAGTTCTTCGATTTAACTCACATCTCAAACTCTTTCCAGGTAAGCTTCATTCAAGATGGTCTGGTCCTTTTATTGTTGTTAATGTTTACCCTCATGGTGCAGTTACTGTATAAAATCCAGAGGATAGAAAAAAGTTTAAAGTAAATGGTCAAAGCTTGAAATATTATTTTGAGTCATTCAACAAAGAAGATCAGGATGTGCAACACTTACAAGTTCCATCTATCACCCCTTAATCTTCTTTACTATGTCTGGCTAAAAACATTAAACTTAACTTTACTGGGAGGTAACCCAGAATGTCGACAGATAGCATTCTTTGAATCAGGTAATATTTTTCGATCAACACCATTTTTTTGTTTTATCTTATTTATAACTTTTTTTCATACGCAAATCCAAGTGTGCATCTTCTAACCTTTTCTTCTCATTTATGCTTTTGATTTTCACCTACGTGTGCTAATGTTAAACATTGAGGACAATGTTTAGATTAGGTTTAGGGGTGAAATGCGATATATGTTATTGCTTTTATAAAAAAAATATAAAACAAACAAAACAAAAAAAAAACATGAAAAAATGAAAAAAAAAAAATTTGTGTTTTTAGTTGTGCTTGAGAATGATGATCAAATATCGATGATATGAACTTGATTGCATTTGAATATGGCTCTTAGAAAATGATAATATTGTCATTTTTTTTCAAGTTCTTAGATTCGTTTTTATTGTGATTCCTCAAATCTTGAGCATTAATATCAACTCTTTTTAAAATTTGATTTGGAATTTGAAACTGTCACAACTTGAGTTGAGAATTTTAATTGAGTGAATGACTGTTTATCTTGTTTCTTATCTCAATCAAATTACCTAGTTTGCACAAGGTCAATAGTAAGAAATAACTACCTATAACCCTTAACAGTGAAGCTATCCTTGAGTAATTTGGGCCTATGTACCAACAGTATATAGAAGATAATCTACCATGAAAAGAAGGCTACTTTAAGGGGTAGAGTGAAAGCTCCTGACTAAGGAAGAAAAAAAATATAAATAATATTTGTATTAAAAAAAAAAGGGAAAACATTAAAAAAAAACAAAGAATGTGAAATGAGGGAGAGAATTAATTGAGATAAAGATGATAAGGTTAGTTTGACTTACTCTTTTTATTATTCGAGGCAAGGGTTGTGTAAGTTTTGATTGAGTTAATTTACACACACACTACAATGGCACAATGTGAGATGACGATACTCTGGAATTATAGTTAAAACTTTGGTAATATTTGAATTTTATTTAAGCCATATATTTTTGCAATTTTTTAAGGCTAGTTTTATGAAAAAATTTGAAGAGTCTATTATTTCTCAATTTTCATTTTTTTTAGGTCATCTTTGAGATGTTTGTGGGTGTCTTCGCTATAAACCCTCACGAGACTATAACTTATCCACTAGGGCCGCTTAAGGATTTAAAGGCTTGCTGCATTAAATGTAATTGCGATTTCCTGTGAAAGTGGTTTAATTAAGATTTTATTTTATTTTATTTTATTTTTGTTTTTAGTTTTGATTGAGGACTAGCAAAATATAGGTTAGGGGGTATTTATTCGATCATTAGTTTATACATTTTTATTCCTATTTAATTTAGTTCTTTTTGCCTTTGTTTATTATTAATTTTTAAGAGTTATGCTTTATTTTAATTTAATAATTTTAATATTTAATTTATTTATTTTGAGTGATTTTATATTTTATTTTATAGTTAGATATCAAATTTGGCTAATTTTAAGAAGTGGTGAAAGCATATCAATATAGGTCTTAATGGAAAGATCTTGACAATATAAATTTAACTATGCAAGCGGTATGTCAATCCAACTTTAAAGCGTTAAGTTATGAGCTTTTGAAATTTAAGAAGTAAAAGGAAATTGACTGAGGGATTAAATTGAAAATTGCCAAGAAGGATTGAATTGTAATTTGTCAAGGGAGAAAAAAATTAATCTAGAAATTGGTTTTTGTAAAGAGTTAGACTTAAATCATTTCCATGGGTTTAAAGTTGAGTGTGTTTAGGATTACAATCTAAATTTGCCTATAAAAAGACAAGTATTCACACCAATTAAAAAAAAAAAGGAGGAGCCACAAAGAAGAAGCAATAAAGCAAAATTTAGGTTTTATTTTTCTTTTCTTTCTTGTTAGTTTATTATTTATTTTAATTTTTATTTTTATTTTCTCATAAACATAAGTAGCTAATTTTCTTTATAGTTAGAGTTTGCATTGAAATCCTAGACATGATTTATTGATGTTAACTAATTAAAATTCAGTATTTGATTTAATGAATTCCTGTTCACTATTTTAATTAAGAATTTATTATAAAGTTTTGAGCTTGATCACCTTAGGATGTTATTTTAAATTATTTAGTTGTGATTGCATGTGGACTACTATATCGTCATGTTGTCAATTTGCAATAAGTGAATAGCTTAAGAACCTATTCATGTAAACTAGTTTCTGGGGTACCTAGAATACACACCATGTTTTAGGGTCCTTGTAATATTATATTATCTAATTCTTAATGGGTTCTCACTTGTGAATTTAGGTACACACCATACTAAATTTCATGTGAGAATACATGTCTTATATACACACCATGTATATTATATATATTAGAAGAATCAAACACACATACACCACTAGCCCTGGGTATGTTGTAAACATCTTCATTAATAATTATTGAGATTTAATATAATTACATTAATATATGATTGTCTAGTGGTGGATTGCTTGCTTTAACTATCTTTTTACATTGATTTCGTAACCTCATGAATTATAATTTTTATTTCTTGTCTTAATTTTTCATTCAATCTATTTTTTAGTGTTTAATTATTTTAAATTTTAGTTGTTATTCTATTTTTCTTAGAATTGTTTTTAATACAGTCTCTGTGGGATTGATCCTTATTTATTGTACTATATTACAGTGATTTATGCACTTGCAAGATAAAATGTGTTAAGATCTATTACTTATTTAAGTATTAATTTCATACCAACACTAGCCCTAATCTGGCCGCATCTGGTTCAACCTGGAGAGTCAAACCGACTCTGACCCACAGGGTAAAAATAATTTTTTTAAAAAAGTTAGTAATTAGATTTATATTACTTATTTGTGTGTTTTTATTTTAGTATCAAAATTTAAATTGCTTTATCTTTTAATTTAATTAATTTTTGTGTTAAGTATTGTGTTATTATTTAATTGAATTAATTTGTCATCTACATTTTTAATTAATTAATTTGATTTCTTTGAATTGTGTTATTATTTAATTTATTTAAATTTGTGTGTTTTTATTTTTGTTATTAAAATTTAAATTGTATTATCATTTAATTTAATTAATTTGTGAATTGTATCTTAAATAAATCATAATATTAATAGCTAGTGAATGTTAATGACATTATTGACAAAATAATAATAATAGTTATAAATAATGAAATTTATTTATTTTTTATTTGAATAATAATAAAATTTTATAATTAACAAATAAATAAATAAAAACTAAAACAAGAGAGTTGGTATTAACTCGAGGCCTTCAAAATCTAATTCAAACAATTCATTTTTATTGAATTTGGTAAATTGATGAATTGAAATCAACCCATTTGTGAATTTATAAAAAGAAATCTTTATTTAAATTTAATCCAATAAAATTAATATATAATATATTTTTATAGTTTAATTTGATAAACAAAATTATTTTATTCGTGCACTAAATGAGTACTTTTTTGCATTGAGCTCAAATTAACTTCTTCATATCCTAATGGCACTCATAATATAAAAATAATTTTCTTATAAAACTATTTATAATTAATCCCGACCCAAAAGCGATTTGGCCTAACCTGGAATGAACTCGTCAGGTTGGACCTAGAACGAACCCGCCGGGTTGGGCTCAGAACGAACCCATCGAGTTGGGCCTAGAAGTGATCCAAACTGACCTGGCTTGGAAGCGAGCCGGACCGGACCTGGCCCAACCTCACTCGAAGCGACCCGTCCCAGTTTCTTTCTACGGGCTGGGCCAGTTCCACTTTTTTGGACCCGTAACCCAGCCCGACTCGGTTACTACTCATGGGCCAAGCCGATTTTATATTTTTAGACTTGTGACCTAGCTCGGCTCGAACCTGCTGAGTTGAGCCCGTTACCCACCACTAGTCGACTCAAAACCTATGCTTAGTCCTAGCTGGTTTTATCACATCTAATTAGTAATATGAATAATTACATTCAGACATGTCGCTCAATTGTAGCCGACTTGCTTAAAATGAGAACACGTCAATCAAATAGCATCCTCTCCAAATAGGGAAATTTGTTGATTGCAATGAGAATACATCTTATCAGTAACTGAACTACAATGGCTTGTACCTCATTTGAGACCACCCAATCAAACTCATCACTAGTACGGTAAATCAATCTCGCGTGGCGTTATTTGTGTAATACTTGGAATAGATGGAGTTATAATTATTTTGATCAAATCTCGTTGTTGCTAGCATATGAGCACATAGTAGTTACTGTAGACTAAATAATTGACAAATGCATGTCTTTCTTCACAAGTCTACAACTGAGTACTTAACTCCGTCTTTAACTTCAAACTCAAATCGGGATATATAATAAATTGTCATTGTAAGAGATAACAATTCCTACTCATCAACCTTTTTCTGTGATGTGTCATTTAAGTCATCGTTCGTTCTAGTAGCTTCCTCTCTTTTATCATAAAACTACTATTTCAGCACAACACATATGTAATCGACCAAAGCCATGATAGGGAGGATCCGTGCGTTTTTTAGCAATGTATTAATGCTCTTCACAATGTTCATGGTTAACATGTCATATTTGAATATGAAAATGAGATTAGACCCACTTGTTAAATCCAACTTTTGTCTTCAAATAATTCATAGCTTCTGAATGCATAGTTAGCAATTTTTCCATATATTTGTTAAACTTGCTTACTCTATACACCTTCGCTACAAGAAAATACCCCAACATTAACACATATGTCTTTTATTGTTTCATCTTATATTTCGTCTTGACATTCCCATGAACGTGGTTTGTACTTTATGAAACACTGTAAGTATCCCCTTTTCGATACTATTATGACAGTCTAGTACAAACACCAAATTTGATGTTGTTTTAATTACTCCTCTAAGTTTGAGGAAAAACTATTCTCATGATACATGATTTTTTAGAATTCAAAACCCCGAGGGTCAAGGGATAAATTTGATCATTTTCATCATAAACGGCCACGACAAACATAGTCCTCTTGTATGTTTCCTTTAAGAAGGTATCATCAGTGACAATAACAAGCAGGATAGCTAAACTAAAATCTTGAATTGATACATTAATGTCCATAAAAAAAGTACGAAAAATCATCATTGCCGTCCTTTTCAATGTAAATGAAAAACATGTTAATCTAACATTTTAACCAAAATTGATCAAACACATACGTTAAAACAAGTTGATAAGGTTGTACTTAAATTTTCTCTTTCAAAGTGATAATACAATGACAATAATGGAAATAATTTTACTAAATCTCTAGCAATCATTGTACATGTTGTTTCTTGAGCAAGCTAAGCCTTTTGATACAACAAATGTAGTTTGTATTTCTGTTATATGTCATCTCGAATGTTCCTTGTAATGTAGATCCTACTAGGATGTGCAAATTTACTATTTACTACTTCACTAATTAGTCAACTACTTGCTTGGCGATGCCCATCTTCCAAGTGGTTGGTTCAATAATTGTGAATTGTATCCATATGAGTAAAGCAAAAATATGCATCTACAATAGTCTTAATTGTTCTAACATGTCACTTACATCCATTTACCATGCATTTTACCTTAAACTGATTTGTTATAGACTTGTGGATTGTGACCTGAAAATGTTTCTTCAATGCCATTGCACTCAAATCATAGAGTAATTGTTGCTTGGTATAATATATATGTCTAACATAAACATCACCAAATAAAGAACTTGAAACTGTATCGATTGCCATGTTGATATTAATGGAATGTTATATTCACAAACCTTTGAGATGCTTTTTCGACTTGAACCAGAATGAACACCAATTAGTCTATCAATTGCCTTATCAATAATCGATTCTTGAATTACTAGTTTACTGTCATAATAATCACTAGTAGTGTCAAGGTTGTGATATGGAGAGAAATAATATAAAGTGGAGAGAAATGTGGTACTGGAGAGTACATAGGTAGAGAGTAATGTTGAGCAACCATTTAATGTAAAGTTATTGATTGCATTGCAGGTAATGTGTAGCTAACTTGGTTGCTTCCACTAGAAGAAACATACTGATGTAGATTACCACTTTTATTACTGGCTTCTATGTTATATTTATGAATATGATCATTAACAACTATGTGGTCCTCATTAATCAACATCGAAATATAACCCCTTACGCCAATAATAAGATCATTGTTTGTATTTAAGAAGACCTTGAGCTCAAAATTATTTGTAATGTCCGCCGATAATGAAAGCCAAATGTTCGAGTATGTACACTCTTTAAACACTGCTCTTATTATAATATTATATTCTACTTGATTTATATGTAAGGTATTGTATAGTAAACTAAAAAAATCTTAATACTTGATATTTTCTTGTACACACATTAGTTAGACTTATACTTTACCAGTGTATTGGTTGGACTGATAACAATTCTCAATACCTTAATAACGAATAATTTATAAGAGCTATGCCTTACAAGCCAACCACAAATTGTTATGATGAGTATTATCTCTTATAAATTTTTATTTTTAGTAATGAAATGAATATTTTATAACAATTTCTTTCATCATTAATTTACATGATTATATGTATAATAATGATGTCCATAGAATGTTTGCGATATATATCTAATTATGATGAGATCATACTTATGAAATAGATATATTAGATTCATCATTCTTAAATATTCCCAGTCATAGCATTGTAAAGTGAGGCATTTATAGTACTGGATAAACTAGTACACATTATGTCTGTTTGTTGAAAAGATAGTTGTTCTTATAGACCACTTGTATGGTGACAGTAAGACAAGTGCGTAGATGATCATTAAAGAATGAGTTTACTGAATTAACTCATGACAGAAATGTTTAAATGGTAATCATAGTTTACTGTCATTTGATATTCTTCGTATCAGTAGTGCAAATGATCCTTAGACTTGAGAATATCACAATTATCTTGAGAGTGAAATGTTATACTTTAATACTAACTCAGGATAAACCATAAGGTTCATTACCGGTATTTATTAGGTATGGCATGACACTCATGGAGATAGATGAATATTCAATAAAGAATCTGTCACCCTTAGTACATTGTGAAAGTATGCTCTATGTGAATGATAGAGATATGACTCAAGAAATTCTTGGCCAATGTGCAGTGTGTGATTGAGAAAGAGTTCTCAATGATGGTACATTGAATGAGTCATGATCTTAAGATTCATTATACATAGTATTGGATATAGAGATTTTGACAGTTAACCATGACCTTGTTCCAATAAAAGCAAGTATAACAAAATGATTGAATTTCACGGTAACTGATTATAGAAAGGTTCATGTTGAAGTTTGCTACTTTATTATAATTTGGGTAGCCATAATATATTATTAGATGTTAATCTTGGTCTGTAAATATATTTAATTAATTATGAGATGATTAATTAAATATTAAGTGAATTAAAGAATTTATTTTATTTTGTAAATCATGAGATAATTTTCTAAATGTCAAATAAATTAAAGAGTTTAATTTGGAATTTGATGTATATCTACTACTGACTTTACAGTGAACCTATTAAGTCACACCCAAATTGATAAAGAACTTACTTGGGTAGTATTCCAAGTGTTAAAATACTTAATTATAAAATTATCTATACAAGGGTATTATAATAAATTCTATAAAATAGTTTTATGGTAAATTTTATAAAGGGGTTTTATGGTAATACTATAATAATTAATTAATAAAGTGTTTATTTATTAATTATTAATATTTAAATATAATGGCATTATAATAAATTTCATAAAAAGATTTTATGGTAAATTATATAAAAGGATATTATTGTAATACTATAATAATTAATTAAATTAAATATTTATTTATTAATTATTATAATTTAAATGTATGGATAATTATATAAAAAAAAAATTGACTAATGACTAGCTAACACTTGGTTTAATATTGACCATTTATATAAAAATGGAAATGAAAGGCTTTAACTTTGCTATGTGATGGATGTTGTCTCAGTTGGCAATACCCAAAAGTCGGGTGAATTGGGTTTTAAAAATTTTAGAAGTTAAAAATCTATGCAATGCAGTACAATAAATAAACAATAGTAGAGTGAGAAAGACAAGCACAGTTTATAGTGGTTCGGCAAAGCTAGGCCTACGTCCACTCTCTCGGATATGGATTACTACCACCGAGGTTCTATTATCTTCTTGTTTTTTACGGATCAAGTGAAATTTAGTACACTCCTTCTGAGGTAAAAGGAAACCTTACACTTCTTTTCTCACGGATAAAAAGAAAAACCCCCAACAGTCTTCTTTAATACAGGTGAAGATATACCCAATACAATATCACAAATGTATAATAAATTTTACTCTCACACTAGAATAAATAGATTAATAAGCTTTCACAAAAAATAACTTCTCTCACACAGAATTTAAAAATTTTACAGTAAAGAGAGAAAGTTTAACTATTTACATTTGAAATTTGCTATTCAAGAATGTCTTTGATTTTGATTACTATGGTTGTTCTCCCTTGCTTCACTATATATATTCTATTTATACTCTTCCTTTTTGTGAAGCAACTTCAATTCAACGGCTTGATTTGGCACATTTAATGTTTGCCATAAATGCTGCAGAAGTTACCGTTGAGCTTTAATTTCAAGAGAGGTATCGATCCCTTTTTTTTATGTATTGATATCTTTATGTGAATAGTATGATTTAAGTCCCGAGTATTGATCCATCTGTCTTTGCGTACCGATCTGGTTCACTTCCTAAATAATTTTTAACTTTTTGGAATTTGCTTATATTGATCCGTTTACTTTAGATATCGATCTGGTCTGCTTTATAAATAATTTGTAACTCTTTGGACAGGACATATATCGATATGATTTATTCTAGGTATCGATCTGGTCTGCCTTGTGAATAATTTACAACTCTCTGGACAAGACATGTAACAATCTGATTTGCATGAAGTATCGATCTAGTCTGCCTTGTAAATAATTTGCAACTCTCTGGACAGGCAGGTATCGATCTGATCTACTCCAGATATCTTTCTAGTTACCTTTGTAAATTTTTTGCAACTCTCTGGACAGGTAGGTATTGATCTGATTTACCCTAAATATCGATCTATTTTCAATGGTATCGATTCGTTATCTCTATGTATCAATCCTGTTTGATCTTTCAAAATACTTTTACACAGATTAGTTAAGAGTTCGATTTAAGCAAGTTTATATAGTGTTTCTTAATTCACAGATAAGATTAAGATCATGTTATATTAATTTGACGTTAAGAATAATATTAAGTCATCATCGAAAATATATAAATATAATCAAGTCATCAATGTGATATCATCAATTTCCTTATTTTTTGATAATAACAAAATTTTGATTAATTGATTTCTTTTCTTTCCTTTAATGTTTATCTCCCTTAATGTAATGCTTAAAGTTAAGATTTTACAGATTTTTATTTTCTCCCTCTTTATACCTTAAGATTGGTTGCATACTCAAAGTGTGAATTAAATACATTTTTCAATATGTATAACATTGTATATATTTTCTCCCCCTTTTTGTCAGTAATCAAAGAAGGAAGAAATACTCATGGCATAGAGATACAAATAAATAAAGAAAAATAGAAATAAAAAGCATATAAATGACAATCAAGATCAACTTTTCATTCCACACAAACAATTGTTCAAAGGGTTTTGGGCTGTCACTATCGACATCCAAGTTTACAAAGGTATAGGTAGGCTGAGGTACAGGAGGATAAGGTCGAGAGTGAGATGTGGAGGCAGTAGGTCCATGGTAAGCAAGAGCAGGAGCTGATGTAGCTACTTTAGCCAAGCTGCGTATGAACCAATAAGTTTCAGTGCGAAATTCCAAGCCAAGTCTCCTAAGCTAAACTATGCTATCGCCGCCCCAAGCTAGGTGCTCTTCAATCTTATGCATCTGGGTAATGACCATGCTCTCGATGCCGGTGAAGTGCTTATCAAAGTTAGACATGGTTGTCTCAACTTTCTCTTCTATGCGGGTCAGCTGAGCTTCATGTCTTCCAAGATAGATAATATGGCAGAGGAGTGAACGAATTAAGAGTCAGACATCGTTGGAGCTAAAGTGGGAATGGATGGGGTTACTTCTTGTGCAAATGTACAAGTGGCTCATTTTCTGGTGCAGCCTCATCTTGTGGTTATTCTTGTGTTGTTTGTTGCTCACGATTATGTAAGTGCTTGTACTGGGCTTAAAGTATCTATCTCCCATCAGTGGTTTGCTTATAGTGCATGTGGCGTAAGGTTGTTTTTAATAACATGGCAGTAGCCGACAGCTCAATGTTATCAGTTTCAACGTGGATCCATGATAGATCATTTCTAATAATTGATGAAACCACATATCCATAATGAAGATGGCTGGCTTTGGATAATGTGGCTTTCACCATCACGTTGAGAATCCAAGAGATTAAATTAAGCCTTTTGCCCTCCATAATGCACTAAATCTACCACATATATTCATATGTCATATCTGACTAACATCCAGAACGTGCATTAAGGTTGTAAGATACAATGAGGTGAAGACTCCTCTCATGAATGCTTAAATGGACTAGTTTGTTGTCCACCTCTGTCAAGTTTAGATTGTTAAATATTACCTTTCACGCTTCAAGAGGTTGAAATGTGCCTGCTGAATATGAAATACCCCATTCTGGTATGTGAGATGCAGTATAGGACACCAGCATTAACTTGAAACGAGTGGCCTCTGCTTGTAAACTTAGTCATTCGAAATCGGCTTGAATGAGGATCCTTGGCATCCACATTTGAATAGAAAATTTTAACCAAGCTATCAAAATATTTTCCTCTAAGACTTAGGTATTCAATCCATCCAAACTCTTCAAAGGTTTTGAGATAGGGAAATTGAACTGAGAGGAGGAGATTAAAGTCCAAGACAAGCCTAAAAGCAACCTTTTGGTTCAAAGAAAAAAAAAAGGAGAAGTACCGATCCTCTACTTTACGGTTTTGAAAATCAAGATTGGACGGAAAAGACTCAGTTGCCCTAGGTCGCTTTCTGTGTTTTACTTCATGATTCTTAGTCTTAGGCATTTTGTAAGTAGTTCTTGATGAAAAGATTGAAAATTGAATAAAAGATCTTTGGATTGCAATAAGTTAGGGTTTGTAGAGAGAGAAAGCTATGAGTTTCTGATTTAAAGAAAAGTATCGATATGTTTGGATCTGAGCAATTTTTAGCCGTATAATCGCATAAAAGTATCGATACATTTGAAAAATATATTGATCTTTTCTGAGATCTGAATGATATATATATATATATATATATCTTTCTTAAAGAGGTTTCAATACGTTTTAATTTTTAGGTACGAGTATCGATACGTAGGGTTGAGCGTATCGATATATTTAGATGAGAATAAGAACATAATCAAATTTAAGACTATTTTTTAACACGCATTTAATTTTGGCGGTTGATGACTAAGCTTTTGAAATTTTCAAAAATACATGTGTTTATTTATTGATTGGATTCAAGGTATCGATCTGAGAAGATGGATATCGATACACACTGGAAATGAATGCCAGTGTCAATGAGTTAAGAGAGTGTATTGATATTAAGCAGTAACACATAAGTGTATCGATAAAAATTTCAATGGCATATCGATCTGTTACAATGGTATCAATACTCTGTGATAGATGTATCGATTCGATTCATTTTAGAAATGAAATTCTGGCAATTTCACATGCATACAAGTGGACTCAAACAATTTCCATCATTCCTAGTTCATTTCTAATTGCACAAAAATAATCCCTATTAAGAAGTTTTGTGAAGATATTAGATAATTAAATATTTGTGTTTACATACTCTAGACAAACACCTCCTTTATTAACGTGGTCTCTAATGAAGAGGTGACGAATTTTTATATGCTTGGTTCTAGAGTGATAAACAGGATTCTTGGTCAAGCTTATAGCACTTATGTTATCATATAGAATTAGAATTTTACTTAAATCAAGTCCATAATCTTACAATTGATATTTAATCCACAAGAGTTGTGCACAACAACTACCATGAATATGTATTAGGTTTTGGTAGTAGAAAGTATAACTGTATTTTATTTCTTGCTAAACCAAGATACTAATACATTTCCTATGAAGTAACAAGTACCACTTATACTTTTTCTACCTACTTTACATTCTCCATAGTCGGCGTCTGAATATCATTTCAAACTAAACTCACTGTCATTTGGATAGAATAATCTTAGGTTAGTTGTGGCTTCTAAGTACCGAAAAATTCATTTTACCACTACAAGATATGACACCTTTGGATTAGATTGAAATCTAGCACATACACATACTCCATAGAGAATATCGAGTCTAAAGGCGATCAAATAAAGTAATGATCCTATCATACTTCTATATAACTTTTGATCTACACTCTTTCCTATTTCATCATTGTCTAAAGAAGTGAAAGTGTTCATAGGAGTTTGAATTGGCTTTCCCTCTACTAAATCAAATTTTCTTAGTAGTTTTTTGATATATTTTAATTGAGAGATACAAATTTTATCACTTGTTTGTTTGATTTGAAGTTCTAAGAAAAAATTTAGCTCTCCTATCATGCTCATTTCAAATTCACCTTTCATAAAATTTGAAAATTTAGTATACAATGACTCATTGGTGCTTCCAAAAATGATATCATCAACATATATTTGTACCAACAAAATATCATTATCTTTGGTTTTAAAAAAAGTATAGTATCAACACTCCCCCTCAAAAAGTTATGTTTTAGCAAAAGTTTACTAAGTCTTTCATACCAAGCTCTAGGTGCTTATTTTAAACCATAAAATACCTTAGTGAATTTAAAGACATGATTTGAAAATTTATAGTTTTCAAAACCAGGAGGTTGCTTTACATAAACTTCTTCATTTATAACACCATTTAAAAATGTATTTTTTTCATCCATTTGATACAGTTTGAAGTTTTTATAACATAAAAATACTAAAAACACTCTAATAGCTTCTAATCTTACTACAGAAGCATGTCTTATTATAATCTATTCCCTCTTCTTGACTATATACTTGTGCCACTAGTCTAGCCTTGTTTCGAGAGATATTCTCATTTTTATCAAGTTTGTTTCAAATACCCATTTAGTACCCATAATTGGATAATCATGAGGTCTAGGTACTAAGATTCAAACTTCATTTCTTTGAAATTGATTTAATTTTTCTTACATAGTTATTAACTAATTTTCATCACTTAAAACTTCTTCAACTTGTTTTGGTTTAAATTGAGAGATAAAAGCTAGGTTTTAAACTTCATCTAGATTTTCATCAATTTTTCTTGTTCTTCTTATTGTTTTGAACCCTTGCGAATGATCGCCTATTAGTAATTCTTTTAGATGACTAGAAGTATATTTTCATGCTTTTAAGAGATCCTTGGAAATTTGTTCTTCTTCTACAATTTTATTTTGTTTTTCCAAAGAATCACCATTTAGGTTTAAACTTTCCAAGTTTTCAATTACATTAATTCTTTCTCTTTTTCTTTAACAATTAATTTAGCCAAGTCAGGATCGTATTCATCAAAGGTTATATGCACACTTTCTTCCATGACTTGAGTTCTCTTATTGAAAACTCTATAAGCTTTGCTTTTGGATGAATAGCCTAGAAATATTCCTAGATTGGATTTTGGCTCAAATTTTCCTAAGTTATCTTTGGTATTAAGAATGTAACAATTACATCTAAACACTCTAAAGTACTTAATCTTAGGTTTTCTTTAAAAGATAAGCTCGTATGAAGTTTTGTTTAACATTTTTCTAATTAGACCTCTATTCGTTATGTGACATGAGGTGTTAATAGCTTCAACCCAAAAGTATTCGGTATGTTATATTCACTTAGTATTGTTTTACCCATTTCTTGAAGAGTTCTATTCTTTCTTTTGGCAATTTCATTTTGTTGTGGGGTTCTTGGTGTAGAAAAATTATGAGAATGGATATCCATTCTCATAGCAAAGATTTTCAACTTCTTTATTTACAAATTCTCCACCTTGATCACTTCTAATCTTTATAATTTTGAAGCCTATTTCATTTTCTACTTGTCTTGAGAATTTATTAAATGTTTCAAATGTGTTGCTTTTACTTGCTAAAAAGAATACCCATGTGAATCTTGAATAATCATCTACAATTACATATGCGTATAGTTTTCCTCTTAAGGATGCTATCCTATTTGATCCAAAGAGGTTCAAATTTAAAAGCTCTAATGATCTAGTTGTGGAAACTAAGTTTTTGAATTTGAAAGAAGTTTTAACTTATTTTCCTAATTGGCAAAGACCATATACTTTGTCTTTTATGAATTTTAGATTAGGGATATCTCCCAATAAACCTTGTTTAGTAAGTTTTCGTAAAAGAATCATACTACAATGTCTTAGCCTTCTATACCACACTAAGAGTCATCACAACGAGCTTGGAAGCATATGTTATTCATTTCATTCAATTTTTCTAGTTTTATGACATACACATCATTGTTCCTAGGTGCATAGAATAATTTATTTTTATGCTCATCTAACACTTCATAACCATTCTTCAGAAACATGATTTTATATTCATAATCACACAATTGGCTAATGCTAAGCAAATTACTTCTAAGACCTTTAACATATAAGATATCTGAACGGAACAGTGAGCTTGAGCATACTCTGTTTCCGTGAGCAGCGGAAGCGCAACGCAAGAAAAGAACTTTCGGGTGCGCAACCGCCGCAGGGGAGCCATGGCCATCTACGTGAACCTGCGGAATAGGCTCCTATCTAATCTGGACATGCATACATGCATATTTCGGCTTTCAAAATCATGCTCTGTTCAAATTCAAAAACAAAGATAACTTACCTTTGGCCTTGAAATCCGGGACAGCAACAAGTTTGCTCCCTCAAGTGATCCACACTTTGTAGTGATGAAGTTAGTTCTGGCTTGTTTGGGATTTGCAAGCACTGGATTGAGCTTCAACAAGCTCACCAAGCTTTCTCCCTCTACGGTTTCCTCTTCTATCTCTTCTATTCAAACTCTGGTTCACAACCTAAGCTTGCTTCTCTCTTCTGTCTTTGCTTTAATTCACAACCAAGCAACTTGAGCTTGCTTCCTCAAGCAGCTTATAGTTTAAAGAAAAAGAAGAAGTTTTTGGTTTTACAAAACAGAGAAGAAAAAACAGAGAAGTGTATTTCTCTTATCACATAACGTATTATATATATATATAAGCTTAACTCTTAAGCTTTTTGTTTATCAAATCTCATTTTGATAATCTATCGACTACACAATCAACCGACTTACACTTTCAAAAATATCAAAATATAATTAATGCAATAGTGAGTCATGGTTAATGTCGGCTGTATGCATTCTTAATCAAATGCATACATTACATTAATACACATATACATTAATACATTAATATATTAATACATTATTAATCTAATATATATATACATTAATCAAATTAACATATATATATATATATATATACTAGTATTAAAATGAGAGAAAGAGAGAGACAATTACATATATATATATATATACACATTACTTTAATGTATATATATATATATATATTTATATACACACATATAAATAAATATCTTAAATATATACATATATATGTATATATCATTACTTTAATATATATATATATATATATATCAATAATACATTTTAGATATTTATTATTATATTAATATAACTAATAATTATATTTTATGATTACTTTAATCATATTAAAATACAATACTAATATATTTATATTATTGTATATGCAAATCATATTTATGAAATCCCAAAATTAAACCAAAATATTTTCTATAATACACGTGCTAGCGCGTCAAAGCCGGAAAATATATTCTTTACAATAAAGAATCAAATTGCTACCCGATCAATATATGTACAATATCATTAACCAATTAATGATTATTTCATAGTAGTAATAGCCATCATCGTCAAGTAACCGACTATGTGTGTGACTCTCTAGGTTCACTGTGAGCTGGATATGGGTGGACACGAACTCCTTCGTATCTCTTCAGTACAACTCTTTATAATCAAAGTTTCCAATGATCATGCGCAACCTCTAACAAGATGCCACAACCCCTAGACACTAATGAATCCATATAGTTGTACGTACATGTAGTAAAGTTCTTTTGCTGGCCAGAGATTTCATTTCCCATGTATGACATCTCCGTCTAGGATCTCAAGCTCTAATATCTAAACTAGTAAATTCTATCTTGGTCATTACATGTCCTCTTACATCTAAACACATTGCCAACAAGCTTTTTTCACCATGTGTGGCTAGCCCGATGCGATATACACAAGTGAACGATGTGCCTTAGTATGGAAGGCAGATGTGACACCTCAGGTCAAAGGACTAGTGGTACACTAGTACGGTTGTATGACGTATCATTGACTGTGATGTGATTCATCACGTTTGGTCACGTTCAGTAACATGTACTCCAACTTATTACTTATGTTTATGCTCTTATGATATGAGACTCGTCACCCAACTATTAGTATCAAATACTAATCCTTGGCAGCATTAAATATGTCAGTCTTGCAATGTCATATTCTCATATGACAATATCTCAACCGGAAGCTGATTCGGATATATTTAAATCAGAATCTGTACTCATATGTATAACTCCTTGCAGATAGAGTCCTGATGTCATAATACATCACGAGATCTTATTTTGTATTTTATATATAATATATATATATACGCAACTGTATATGCAAAATTATATAAATGTCATTTTATTAATCATAAACCAATTTACAATTAATTACAAAGTTATATATATACATAAGAATAATATCTCTAAACCATATGACACGATTGGTTCTCTGGCATATCTCCAACAATATCTTTAATTGAGATTGAGTTGATGTCAATGATACGAATACCTTTCATCTTGCCTCGGCTATTATCTCCAAAGATCACATTTTTTTATTCTTCTTTCTTTAGATGGAGAAATAGCTTCTTGTTTCCTGTCAAGTGTCTCAAGCAACCACTTTCAAGAAACCACTTTCAAGAAACCACTTCTTTTTGTACTTGTTGCTTTTCACATGCAGTACCTACAAAATGAACAAGTTTATTTTGGTGCCCAAGTGACTTTGGATCCATAAGCATTAGTTCTACCCTTGAAAGTCTTGGCCATTTTAGCATGCATAATCTTCTTAAGTTGTGTTTCCTTAGGTACCCACATTATTTTAGGTTCATTATACTTGTTTTTCTTATGTAAACATGTGTTGCTATAATGACCTTTCCTATTGCAATAATGACAAGTGATAGATGATGTTACTTGTTGTTTAGCTTTCACAAAATAATTTGCATAAATCTTTTGTTTGATTCCTTATTTATATCCAAGTCCGGCTTTGTCAAATACTAGCCTTTGACTACCTAATATATTTTCAATATTTCCTTTCCTTGTGTGAATTTAGCTAACATGTTTTCAAGAGAAGTTATTTTATCTTTCAAGATTTCATTTTCATCTTTTAATGTCTTATATTCCTTAATCATGCTAGAGTCATTTTTATGCTCAAGTTTGTTAACTTTCAATTTTAATGAATCATTTTCTTTTAACTTTAGGGAGTTCATTTTCTTTAATTCTTTATACTTAACATACAATTTCTAAAATTTATTCCTAAGTTCTTCATATAAGGTACATAAGTCATTTTATAGTAAGTCATCATTATTAATACTTGTGCATGTGCTATAATAAGAAGAATTATGATCAAGGAAAGTTACCTCATCCTCTTGCGTTCTCATCAGACAGAAATTTGCTCTTTCATTTTCTAATGATGAGGTGTTATCTTCGCTTGATGAGTCATTCCATGTTATCTTTATTGCCTTCTTCTTCTTCTTCTTCTTCTTCTTATCCTTCTATCCTTCTTTAGTGGACATTCCAATTTTGTATGTCCTGGTTTCTTACATTCATAACAAATGATCTCTCTATCCTTTTCTTTTTCTTTCTCATTTTTATTATTTTTCTTGAACTTGTCCTTTCTTGTATAGTCTCTCATTTTCCAATTTCTTCCCTTGTTGAAAAACTTCTTGAATTTCTCAGCCATGAGAAGAAATTATCCTCCTCGAATTCTTCTTCACTATCATTTTCTTCAACTTCCCTTTTAGTGCTCTTCAACGCTATATTTCTCTTGCCTTTTTCTCTATCTTTATCATTATTGTGTCTGCCTTCCAACTCATATGTCATCAGCGATCCAAGAAGCTCTTCAAGTGGCAAAGTTTTTAAATCATTCGCTTCTCTAATCGTTGTCACTTTGACTTCCCAGCTTCTAGGTATACTTCTCAAGATCTTAGTAACAATATCTGCATTTGAATAAGATCTACCAAGAGCCTTAAGCTTATTAGTAATGTCAGTAAAATGAGTAAACATGTCTTTAATGCTTTCATGTGATTTCATCTTGAACAATTCATAATCATTAACCAACATGCTTATTTTTTAGTATTTGACTCTGCTAATGCCCTCATGTGTTACCTTAAGCATATTTCGAATTGATTTTACGATTTCACATCCCGAGATTCTATTAAATTCAGCTCTATCTAGAGCAAAATAGAGTATATTCATGGCTTTATCATTTAGAGTGAATCTATTTCTTTCCTCAAGTGTTCATTCCCTCTTTGGTTTTAATTTCCTTTCTCTAGTTAAAATATCATTTGTTATAGGATAATACCCATCTTTTATAATATTTAGAATTTCAAAATCTAGAGTTGTGAAGAAGATTTGCATCCTCTTTTTTCAATAGGCATAATCAGTTCCATTGAAGAATGAAGGTTTGTTTGTAGATTGCCCTTTGACTAATTATGTAAGATTACTGCTAGATGCTATTTTGATATACTTCTCAGAGTTTTTAATCCTATTTTATTGAGTTAGGCTCTGATACTACTTATTGTCCTAGTTGGCAATACCTAAGAAAGGAGTGAATTAGGTTTTAAAAACTTTAGAAATTAAAAATCTATGCAATATAGTACAATAAATAAAACAATAGTAGAGTGAGAAAGATAAACATAGTTTACAGTGGTTCAGCAAAGCTTAGCCAACGTCCACTCTCTCCAATACGGATTACTACCACCGAGGTTCTACTATCTCCTAATTTTTCAAGGGTCAAGTGAAACCTAGTACACTCCTTCTGAGGTGAAAGAAAACCTTACGCTTCTTTTCTCACGGGTGAAAAAGAAAACCCCCAATAGCCTTCTTTAATACGGGTGAAGATATACCCAATACAATATCACAAATGTATATTGAATTTTACTCACACTAAAGTAAATAGATCAATAAGCTCTCACAAGAAATAAGTTCTCTCACATAGAATTTAAAAATTTTATAGTAGAGAGAGAAAGTTTAACTATTCACATTTGAAATTTGCTATTCAAGAATGTCTTTGATTTTGATTGCTATAGTTGTTCTCCTTTGCTTCACTGTGTATCTTCTATTTATATTCTTCCTTTTTGTGAAATAACTTCAGTCCAACGGCTTGATTTGGTACATTTAATATTCGTCATAAATGTTACAGAAGTTACCGTTGAGTTTTAATTTCAAGAAAGGTATCGATTTCTTTTTTCATATATTGATCTCTTTATGTAAATAGTATAATATGAGTCCCTAGTGTCAATCTGCCTATCTTTGCATACCGATCTGGTTCACTTCGTAAATAATTTCTAACTTTCAAGAATTTGCTTGTATTGATCCGCTTTGCTTCAGAGATTGATCTCATTTGCCTTATAAATAATTTGCAACTCTCTAAACAGAACATGTATTAATCTGATTTGCTCTAAATATTGATTTGGTCTGCCTTATAAATAATTTGTAACTCTCTGGACAAGACATGTATCGATCTGATTTACTCTAGGTATTGAACTGGTTTGTCTTATAAATAATTTATAACTCTCTGGACAAGCAGGTATTGATCTGATCTATTCTAGGTATCAAACTAGTTGCTCTTGTAAATCTTTTGCAACTCTCTAGACAAGTAGATATCGATATGATCTACTCCAAGTATCAATCCGTTTTCAATGCTATTGATCCGTTATCTCTATGTATCGATCCTATTTAATCTTTCGAGACATTTTTATATAGATTTGTTAAGAGTTCTATTTAAGCAAGTTTATATAGTGTTTCTTAATTCTCAAACAAGATTAAGATCATGTTATATTAATTTGACATTAAGAATAATATTAAGTTATCATCAAAAACACATAAATATAATCAAGTCATCAATGTGATATTACTAATAGAAACATTAATATATATATATATATATATTAGTTTGAAAAAGTCAAAATTGACTTATTTTGGCAAGCTTGGCCGAGAACAAAGAACTGGGAAAATTGGGTTTTATTTTCTTCTTGGCTAAGAGAAAGAAAAGCAAAGGGTTTGCTAATTTCATCTTCAATTTCCACTTTCAAGCTCAATTAAGTTCAAATCAAGGGTGGACAAATATAGAAGGAGTTCTCCTTAACACTCCTCAAGCTTCAGAACTTGAATTTGTGTTGACAAATTTAAAAAACAAGTAAGTTGTTCATCTTTGAATTTTTGAAATCTATATCTATAACAATTCAAATTTAATTTCCGTTGTGTTAGAAAACTCTTACAGTGGTATAAGAGTAATAGGTTGTTAGTTAAATTTGTTTATGGATATACATATGAAGTGTTCATGGATATTGATCATATTTGTGTTGAAAAGAAGTTGGTTTGGTGGTTTGGTTGGTGTATGAATATATGGGAGTATTTTGCTACATGTTTACGCTTTAATTGAATATGTTGTATGGCTTATTTTGGAATTGTAAAGTGTTTCAAATCTAAAATTGATATAATGCATGATGAAATTAAAGTTAATTATGCCGAAATTTTGCACAAAACTTTAAAATCGGTTCTATGATAATTAAATATAAAACTGAGTGCTTAATTGAGTATTTAATTGTTAAATATTTAATTGAGTGAATATTTCACGATATTCATGCATTTTTCGAACATATGTTAATATTTTCAAGTGTTGGATACAATATAGAAATGGTTTTCCAAAACATAATAATGTATTCAAGTGTTGGATATATTATGGAATAAACCAACAATTTCATAAAGTTTTAATTGTTGAATACTTTACGAAAAAATGAAATAATTGTTATTTCATTAAACTAGTGTGTTGTATATTTTGATTTGAATGTCATGTTAAAAACATGCAAAATAGAAAATTAAAATTTTGCTAAGCTTGGATAGCATGATCAATTGTCTAACCCTTGGTTAATTAAAATTGATACATGTGATGTATGTTAAAATATGATGAGACCATTAAAAATAAAATCTGAGGCATTTGAGTGATTTAAAGAATTTAAGAATGAATTAGAAAACCAACTGGATAAAAATATTAAAATTCTCAGATCAGATCGATGAGGAAAATACTTAAGTTATGAGTTTTTAGATTATCTTAAAGCTCATATGATTGTGTCCCAATGTACTCCTCCTACTACAACACAACTTAATGGTGTATCAGAAAGGAGAAATTGTACACTATTAAATATGATACGTTCTATGATGAGTTTTGCCGATCTTCTAACATCTTTTTGAGGTTATGTTCTAGAAACCGCAAAATAGCTATTGAACAGAGTTCTAACAAAATCAATATTACGAACTCTATATGAGAGATGAAAGAATAAAAAACCTGACTTTAAGTATATTAAAGTTTGGGGTTGTCCAGCTTTTCTGAAAAAGCTTAATCCAAACAAACTTGATTCGAGAAGTGTCAAGTACAGGTTTGTGGGATATTCAAAAGAGTCTGTTGGATATCAATTTTATCATGATGAAGAGCAAAGTGTGTTTGTCTCTAAACATGCTATCTTCTTAGAAAAAGAGTTTTTAATTGAAGAATATAGTAAACAAAAGATAGAACTTAAAGAAATTTTTGAACCACATCCTACAATTACACGTCTGGAGAAACTTATTCTAGAAAAAGTAAACACACAAATTCGTAGGTAAACTAGAATTTCAAAACCACCTTAAAAATATGTTGGACATATTGAAAATGGTGGATATGAAATTTATCTTACGTCAAATGAAGATCCTAAAACCTACGAAAAAGTTATAGCTAGTATCGATTCTAAGAAATGATTTGATGTTAAGTAATCTAAAATGGACTTTATGAACCACAACTAAGTTTAAACTTTGGTTAATGTGCCTGAAGGTATTGTACCTATAGTTTATAAATGGCTCTGTAAAAGAAAGACTGAAGTTACTACAGAGGTAGAAACTTATAAAGAAAGGTTGGTTGCAAAAAGTTATTGTCAAAGATAAGGAGTTGACTTTAATAAAACTTTTTCACCAGTAACCATGCTTAAATCCATTTAGATTATTTTGGCAATAGCTACGTACTATAACTATGAGATATGGTAAATAGATGTTCAAATAGCTTTTCTTAATGGAGACCTAGAAGAGGATGTGTACATGACACAATCTGAAGGTTTTGTATCAATTGATAAGCCTCACAAAGTATGCAAACAACAAAGATTCATTTATGGACTTAAACAAGCCTCTTACTCTTGGAACATCTATTTTGATGAAATAATCAAATCATTTGATTTTATCAAAAATCTAGATGATTCATATGTTTATAAGAAGGTTAGTGAGAGTAAGATTATATTCCTAATATTATATGTGGATGACATATTATTAATTAGGAATAATATTGGGATGTTACAATCGGTAAAGATTTGGCTATCTAAAAATTTCTTCAAGAAAGATTTGGGTAAAGCATCCTATATTTTGGGGATAAAGATCTATAGAGATAGATCAACAAGGATTTTAGGTTTATCCCAGTCAACGTACATAGATAAAGTGTTAAAAAGGTTTAGCATGGAAACTTCAAAAGAGGACACTTGCCGATGAGTCATGGATTGTTTTTTACCCAGAACTGAGGATGTAATCACTACATTAGATTTTGAAATCTTTAATATTATAGAAGATGGGTACATTTTACCCATAACCAAGGATGTAATCACTAGAGAAATGAAGCTAAAGCTAAAATGGGAGTGAACTTCCGAAGAAAGAAATAGGTTCACTTTAAATAGAAAAGCTATGAATATTTTCTATTATACCTTAGAGCTTAATTCAATAGGATTTTGGGATGTGAAATGACCTAATCAATTTGGGATATATTAGAAGTCACTCACGAGGGAACAAGTAGAGTTAAAGGCTCAAAAATTAGTATATTAGTTCATGATTATAAATTGTTTAAAATAAAACTACAAGAGAGCATAAAAGATATGTTTACTCGTTTTACTGATATTACTAATGAATTGAAAGCTCTTGGTAAATCTTACTCAAATGTAGATATTGTGACAAAGATCTTAAGGAGTCTACCTAGAAATTGATAAGCCAAGATGACAGCAATTAGGAAAGCAAAGAACTGAAGAACTTTAACACTTAAGGAGTTTCTCAGATCGCTCATGATGTACAAGCTGGAAGGTAGACGAAATGATGACGAAGATAGAGAAAAAAGAAAGAAAAACGTCACCTTGAAAAGTATTACAAAGGAAAAGGAAGAAGATAAAAGTGAACAAGAATCCGATGAGGATAAATTTCTTTTCATGGCCAAAAAATTCAAAAAACACTTCAACAAAAAAATGGCCCAAGGGAAGAAACTAGAAAAGAAGAGACTATCCGAGAAAAGACAAATTCAAAAGGAATAATGAAAATGAGAAAAAGAAGGAAAAAAAAAAAGAGATATCATATGCTATGAGTGCAAGAAATCAAGGCATATAAGACTCGAATGTCCTCGAAGGAATGATAAGAAAAATAAGAAAAAAAAAAGAGCAATGAAAGTGACGTGGGATGACTCATCTAGTAAAGAAAACACTTCATCATCTAAAAACGAGCAAGCAAACTTTTGCCTTATGAGAAAACAAGAAAATGAGGTAATTTCTCTAAAACTCTTCATATTACGATATATGTTCAAATAGTGATAGTGATAATTTATTAAATGATGATTTGAGTGCATTGTATAAAGAACTTATAGATGATATTCAGGAATTGTATGTTAAATATAAAGAAGTTAAGAAAAAGAATTTCATAATGCTAAGAGAAAATGATTCATTAAAATTAAGAGTTAGAGAACTTGAATGTAAAAATGAATCTAGCATATTTAAGGAGTTTGATGCATTAAAAGATGAAAACAAAATCTTGAAGGATGAAATAGTTTCCCTTAAAGGGGTGTTAGCAAAATTTACACAAGGAAAAGAATCCTTAGCTAAACTTTTAAGTAGCCAAAGATTAGTATTTGATAAAACCGAACTTGGCTACAAATAAGGAACTAAACAAAAAGTTTATGCAATTTATTTTGTGAAATCCTCTCAACAAATAACTTCATCCATTACATATCATTATTATAATAAAAAAGGGCATTATATTAACACATGTCGATATAAGAAAATGCATACAATGAACCTAAGATGATGTGAGTACCTAACGGTATAAAATTTAAAGAAATTATGCATGCTAAAATGGCCAAGACTTTTAAGGGTAGAACTAATGTTTATAGATCCAAAATCATTTGGGTATTAAAATAAACTTTTCCATTATGTAGGTACCTTATGTGAAAAGCAACAAGTACTAAAAGAAGTGGTTTTTAAATAGCAGTTGCTTAAGACACATGATAGAAAACAAAAGGTTATTTCTTAATCTAAAGAAAGAGGAACAAAAAGATGTAATCTTTAGAGACAATAGTCGAGGTAAGTTGAAAGGTATTGAAACCATTGGTATAAACTAAATTTTAATTAAAAGATGTCTTATATGTTGAAGGTTTAAAATATAACTTGCTTAGTATTTGTCAATTGTGTGATTATTAATATAAAGTTGTATTTATCAAAAATGGTTGTGAAAAGTTATATGAGCATGCAAGTAAATTATTCTATGCACCTTGAAACAATGATGTGTATATTATAGAACTAGAAAACTTGGATGAAGTAAATGATATTTGTTTGCAAGTTCTATATAATGATTCTTGAAAGTGGCATAGAAGGTTAGAACATTCTAGTATGGATTTTTTTTGTGAAAACTAGCAAAACAAAACTTGTTAAGAAACCTCCTCAATCTAAACTTCACAAAAGATAAAATATGTGATCTTTGCCAACTAGGAAAACAAATCAAAACATTCTTTAAATCCAAAAATTTAGTTTCCAGAATAAAAACCATTAGAACTTTTACATATGGATCTATTTTGAGTAAATAGAGTTGCTTCCTTAGGAAGAAAACTCTATATATATATATATATAATAGTTGATGATTACTCTAGATTTACTTGGGTGTTCTTCTTAGATAGTAAAAGCAATATATTTGAAACATTTGAAACATTTGAAAGATACTCAAAGAATATTCAAAATGAAATTGGGTACGAAATTGTGAATATTAAAAGTGATCAAGGTGGGGAGTTTATAAACAAAGTTTTGAAATCTTTTTTATGAGAATGGTTATTCTCACAATTTTTCTATACTTTGAACCCCACAACAAAATGAGTTACCAAAAGAAATAACAGGACCTTACAAAAAATGGGTAGAACTATGCTGAGTAAATATAACTTACCCGAATATTTTTAGGCTGAGGTCATTAACACCGCATGTCATAAAACAAATAAGGTTCTAATTAGAAACTTTTTAAATAAAACTCCATAGAAACTCATCTTTTAAATACTCTTCTAAAAGCAAAGCCTATAGAGTTTTCAATAAAAAAACTCAAGTCGTGGAAGAAATTATGCATGTCACATTTCATGAATTTAATCTCGACTTGGCTAAATTAATTACAAAAGAAAAAGAAAAGGAATTGGAACTAAGTGAAATCTTGGAAAACTTGAACTTAAATGATACATCTTTAGAAAAAGAAAAATAAATTATAGAAAGAGAGGGAGTCACAAAAGAACTTTCAAAAGCATAGAGATATGCATCTAACCATCTAAAAGAATTAATAATAGAAGATCCCTCACAAGGAGTCAAGACTAAAAGAAGGGTAAGAGATATGAATGAAAATATAAAAGAAGTTCAAAACTTAGCTTGTCTCTCAAATTGAACCAAAACGAATTGAAGAAGCTCTAGAAGATGAAAATTGGCTAATGGCTATACAAAAGGAGTTAAATCAATTCCAGAAAAATGAAGTATAGACTTTAGTTCCTAGACCTAATGAGTATCTAACTATTGGTACTAAATGGGTATTTAGGAACAAACTCAATAAAAATGAGAACATCTCTAGAAACAAGGGTAGACTAGTAGTACAAGGGTATAGTCAAGAAGAAAGAATAGACTATATTGAAACTTCTGCACCTGTAGCTAGATTAGAAGCCATTAAAATGCTCTTAGCCTTTGCATGTTACAAAAATTTCAAATCCTATCAAATAGATGTCAAAAGTACATTTTTAAATGGTTTTATAAATGAAGAAGTTTATGTAAAACAACCTCTTAAATTTGAAAATTAAATTTTCAAATCATGTTTACAAACTTATCAAGACACTTTATGGTCTAAAGCAAGCACCTAGTGCTTGGTATGAAAAACTTAGTAAAATTTTATTAAAACATAATTTTGTGAGGGAGAGTATTAACACTAAACTATTTATTAAAATCAAAGATGATGATGTTTTATTAGTTTTATGTTAATGATACCATCTTTGGAAGCACAAATGAGTCCTTATGCATTGAAATTTCAAATCTTATAAAAGGAGAATTTAAAATAAGTATAATAGAAGAGTTAAATTTCTTTTTAGAACTTCAAATCAAATAAACAAATGATGAAATTTATATCTCTTAATCAAAATACATCAAAGAGCTTTTGAAGAAATTTGATATGATAAAGGATAAGTCCATTCAAACTTCTATAAGGACTTTTACTTCTTTAGATAAAGATGAAATAGAAAATAATGTGGACAAAAAATTGTATAACTGTATGATAAGTTCATTACTCTATTTAATCGCCTTTAGACCCGACATTCTCTATGGAGTATGTGTATGTGTATGTGTTAGGTTTCAGTCCAATCCCAAGGAATCGCACCTTGTAGTGGTAAAACGAATATTTAGATAATTAAGAGCTACACCAAACTTAGGATTATTTTATCTAAAGGATGGTGAGTTTAGTTTGAAAGGATATTCGGATGCCAATTATGAAAGATACAAAATGGATAGAAAAAGTACAAGTGGTATGTGTTATTTTCTAAGAAATGCACTAGTACCTTAGTTTAGCAAGAAATAAAGTATAGTTATATTATCAACTACTGAAGCAGAGTATATTTTAGTAGGTAGTTATTGTTCTTAACTTTTATGGATTAAACATCAATTGTTAGACTATAGATTAGAAATCGATCAAATTTCCATTTTATGTGATAATACAAGTGCTAAAAACTTGATTAAGAATCCTGTGCATCACTCAAGAACTAAACATATAGAAATTCGTTACCATTTCATTAGAGATCATGTTAGTAAAGGAGATGTATGCTTAGAATATATCAACATAAATCTTCAATTAGATGACATCTTCACTAAGCCACTTGATAGAGATCGTTTCTGTGTAATTAGAAATGAGCTAGAAATAATGGAAATTGTTTGAATTATATTTGAACTTCTCTATGTAAGAAAATACATAGAGAATCGTTTCTGAAAGGATTCTGATCAATACTTTGATCACAAAGTATTGTTACTTTGATAACGGATTGATACGCTCTTGAGACTATATCGATACATTCATGAAAATTGACCTAGAATTGACACAACTCATAAATATATCGATACTAGAATCTATTTCTAATATATATCGATACATCTTCCATTCAAATCGATACCTTGGAGTTAAATAATCAGATAGCCACGTGTATCTTCAAATTTAAAAGTTTTTCAATTAACTGCCAAAATCAATTGAGTTTTTGAAGATCGTGCTCAAATATCGATATATGTTCATATTCCTACCATAAGTACAGATACATTCATTAAAAGTATCAATATCGTACATTTATAAGCAAAAATCGATACATTTTCTCATATTCAAAAATAGATCGATACATTATTTAAGTGTATCGATACCTTTACGCGATTTTACATCTAAATAGTGCAAAATACATAAACTCTCACACTCATTCAAAACCCTAGCTTTTTGAAATAAAAAACTCTAAGCTTTCTAAATCTCTTAAACTCTCCCAAAACAAACTTGAAAATACCTAAGACAAAGAATCCAGAAGTTGGACAAAGAAAGAGACTTAAGATGAATGAACCCTCATCCTCTAACCTAGATTTTCATAACCGAGAGGTAGAGGATCGATACCTCTCTCTTTATCTCAATCGAAAAGTGGCTCTTGGACAAGTTCTCAACTTCAACCTATTACTCTTCATCAAATTTCTATACCTCAAAATTTTTGAAGATTTCGGAAAGATTAACTAACTCAGCCAAAGGGGGAAATGTTTTGACAGCCTTGTCAAAATATTTTACTCAAATCTAGATGCCAAGGACCTTCACACGGGAATAGCAAGAATGACAAAATTCACCAGCATTGTATAAAGACACACCTTCCAAATCAATGCCAATGTCTTGTTACACGTAACCCATATACCAAAATAGGGCATCTCATATCCAGCTAGTGCATTTCAACCTCTCGAAGAGTGTAAAGTAATATTCAAAGATTCAGACATGATAGAATTGGATAAAAAGCCAGTTCATTTGAGCATCCACGAAAGAATTCTTCACCTGATCGTCTCCTACAATCAAGTGAAGAATTCTTCTTGTAAATGATGAGATAATTTTTTGAACATTGAATGAATTAAAGAATTTAATTCTAAATTTGATGTACGTCTACTATCGACTTTATAGTGAACCTATTAAGTAATACCCAAATTGATAAAAAAAAACTTACTTTAATATTATTCCAAGTGTTAGAATAGTAAATTCTATAAAATAGTTATATGGTAAATTCCATAAAGGAGTATTTCACCTGATCGTCTCCTACAATCAGGTGAAGAATTCTTTTTATAAATGATGAGATAATTTTTTAAACATTGAATGAATTAAAGAGTTTAATTCAGAATTTAAGAGTTTAATTCAAAATTTGATGTACGTCTACTATCGACTTTATAGTGAACCTATTAAGTCACACCCAAATTAATAAAAAAAACTTACTTTAATAATATTCCAAGGGTTGGAATAGTAAATTCTATAAAATAGTTATATAATAAATTTCATAAAGGAGTATTATGATAATACCATAATAATTAATTAATAAAGTATTTATTTATTAATTATTAATATTTAAATATAATGACATTATAGTAAATTACATAAAAGGATTTTATGGTAAATTCTATAAAATTGTATTATTGTAATACTATAATAATTAATTAAATAAAATATTTATTTATTAATTATTATAATTTAAATCTATAGATAATTATAAGAAAAAATGGCCAATGACTAGCTAGCACTTGGTTAAATATTGGTCATTTATGAAAAAGTGGAAATGAAAGGGTTTAATTTTGCCATGTGATGGAAACATTAATATATATATATATATATATATTAGTTTTAAAAAAGTCAAAATTGGCTAATTTTAGCAAGCTTGGCCGAGAACAAAGATTTGGAAAATTTTGGTTTCATTTTCTTCTTGGCTGAGAGAAAGAAAAGCAAAGGGTTTGCTAATTTCATCTTCAATTTCCACTTTCAAGTTCAATTAAGTTCAAATTAATGGTAAAGAAACGTAAAAAGAGTTCTCTTTAGCACTTTTCAAGTTTCAAAACTTGAATTTATGTGACAAATTTAAAGAACAAATAAGTTGTTCAACTTCTAATTTTTGAAATCTATATCCATAACAATTCAAATTTAATTTTTGCTGCATTAGGAAACTCTTAAATAATTATGGTAACAATACCAATCATATTTATGACAAAAAACCACGTAATGTCATTAAAAGATTACAAATAATAGAGATAAACATGAATGCTTCTAATAACCAAATTGAAAGATGTTTACTCTTAGGCTTTTAGGAGATCAAAATGTAGGATTTGCTAAATTTGGTAAAGATGGACTAAATGAAAAAAAAAAATCAAAATTGGACATTGTTTCAACTTAACATAATGTTATTATTTGGAAAACAAATAAGAGATATAATCAATGAAGTTTCTCGAGGATCAAATTGTAAGATTTTCACGGTCTTCATTTTTGGGACTCAAATGCAATATTTTTAAAATTTGATAAATAGGGACAAAATTACATATTTCAGCAAAAAGTTTCAAAATATTGCATCTTGGTACTCATTGGTTCAGTTTCGATCACAAGTTTTCTGGTAATATTTGATAATGTATATATATATATATATATATATTGAAGTTGACATGGCAGTACAAAAAATTTATCAAAAATTACCTAAGTAATGCATAACTTCTAGAGAGAGTCTTGTGTACGAAAGTATGTATTTAGGTAGTAGTAATGAGTATCTTTGATAAGTTTGTTTAATTTTATTGAGTTATGGGAATTTTGGTCCAAAATTAAGATCTTAGGCCAATTTGGTTAAAAAAAATATAAAGGTGTTTATTATTGTAAATTGAGTTGCAAATGTGATTATTTTAAAATATTTCTTTTTATTCAAATAATAAAAATATATTTTTTTATCTTTATTTAATGATTTAATTTTTTTAGTGTTGCAATATTCTATTAAAAATATATCAAGTTTAAAAAGTGAAAAAATATTAGACATTCCCGTTAAGTAACGTATTTAGTAAACCATAAAACACTAATTTTTTACTTGTAATCAAATATTTTATCAATCGCTCTTTTAATGAATATCTTGAATTCTAATGATTAAATAGAGTGCACAATCATAAATTTAAAACCATATCACCTCAACTAGGTATCAAAACACTCAAAAAATTCATCCTATAATAATCCAAAAATTGAAATAGAAAAAAAAAAAAAAAGAGGTTTGTGATGATTTTTCAATCTTTTATACTGGATAAACTAGTATCCTTATATATGAAATAATCAATTTGGTCGTTGTGGTCAAACCCTATTATGGATTTCTGACCATAATCTCCACAGAGTCCTCCTATCCCTTCCTTCTCCGAGCTTTGGTTATTGAAGAAGGAAAAGAAGGTATCAACAACAATAGGTTTTATTACATAATAGCTCAAGATGTTCATATCAATTTATTATGTGTCTCTACATCTAGCATTGGGTAGACCTCCACCATATCTTTTGTTTTAGTTCTTCTAGAACAATCACGAACACTTTTTTTAATTATGGATCTACTACCAAAATTTCAATGCGTAATCTTAGCCATTTCATTTTTCAATTATTTAACCATTTCATTTTACTAAGTTCAGTGTTAGCCAAATGAGTTAACATTTATATATTTCAATGCAACAACAAGATATTATTTGTAACAAGTAGTTTTGCTAGTTGGTTAATTGGTCACATTTTATTCATTAAATGGATTGGTATTAGTTTGGATACAACAAAAGAAGTCTATTAGGTCTAATGTACTTATTCAATTTAATAATTACCTTGTGCTTGTGTCATACTTAGAAATTCTGTAATTCAAATCTTTAGTATTTTCTTATTTATTATATGTATCTACTATTTAGGCATAATACCATCACCCATTTTTACTAAGAAATTGAAAGAAACCTTAAAAACAAAGGAAGAAACAAGCTAGAAATAGAAACAACTTTCGAAAGGAGGGGGACTAAACAAGAATAAGAGGTATCCACCGAAGAAGATCCTTCTCCTTCCCTTTTTTTCGAGAGAAAAAGAGGATCCGGACAAAATCGAGGAAACAAAAAAGATTCAAGTGAATGGAAAGGGAAAAAAAAAAAGCATGAATTCCACTTTCACTTTAAAGAGACAAGCAATAAAAGTAGCTCAGTTTTAAAGACTTCTTATCTTGATGGAATCAAGAACATTCGAAATTAGAAATAATTAAAGAAAAAAGAGCAACTTATACATTAACAAGACTAATATAGAAAATAAATATAGTAAGAGATAAAAGGAGATGCCACTTCCACCTAAATATTTTGTGCCTTCCCCTTAAAAAAAAAAAAAAAACTCAGTAATACCAACCCTAATCCCGTCAATGACTTGTCTATCCAACAAATGAATTAGTTCAACTAATCCTCTTACACCTTCTGTTAAGGATCTTACTCAAAAAGAATTTATATAAGCAATTATAGGACCAATCATATAGAAAATTAATTATTTTGTCCCAAAGAATCCTCTTAGGTCCTCCTTTAGCAAATAAATTATGTTCTAATTTTGTAAAAATTAATAAAAAGGCTTATATAAAAGTAGGCTAATTAAATCATATTACTTTATTTATCATCTTGTTGTAATTTTTGAAAAAAAAAATTGTTAATGAAATTAAAAAAAAATCCCTTCAATATTAAAAAATTCCAAACAAATTTACCCCAAATAAAAAAATTTCTTGTTAAAATAAATTTTTAATTAAGTACAACTCTAAATTTTTAAAGTATATTTAAAGTATATTGATTTGATTTGAATTTTACAATTTGAACTAAACTCAAATCAGAAATCAAACCAAACTCAAACTATAAACCAAACCAACAACCGTTTATTTTGATTTTTTTAAAAAATAAATCGAACCAATATATTTTCCAAAAGATCTAAATTATCTTTTGGTTCGGTTTAATTATGCCCACCGTAACTATTCATATGTCGGCTAGTATGAAATTTCTTTTTCATATAAACAACGGGATCATCATCTGAATCCTGCAGTTACAAAGCACTATCACCCAGCAGTTGTTCAAAACCCAACATGAATTTAAAAAGCCAAATTTGCAAGAATTATAACCGGGTCTTTTTCAATAATCCAATTAAGCGTAATTAAGATATTAGATCACAGTTTTTCTAAACAAAGAGATTCTTTCAAACACCATCTAACCAAAGTAAATCAACCGTGTCCACACGCCGCATCATTAGACATCAAGTACTCAGCCTTATTAATGGCAATTATCCTCATCACAAAGCCACAAAAACATATTTAACAAACAATGTCAAACATATCATCCTTTAAATATAAACTGTTGCTGCTTAAGCAAAATTTTCAATGGTTCTACATTTCAAATTAAACATAAACGCCAGAAGCAAGTAGCAAGAATAAGGACCCAAAACCCTGGAAGAGAAAGATCACCAATAACAGTTAGCAACGAAACGAAATCCCTAATAATCAATTCGCAAAATGCAAATAATCTGAGGCGTACCAAGAAGACAGAAGCTATGGCTCCTGTTATAAGCTCCTTCGCAAGACTGCGATTTTGCCGAGAAGAGGTTGCTTCGTAGCTGCAAAAGATACATAGCACTATTAATAACCAAAAGTAGGTATAGAATAGAAACCACGCCAAGCTTTAGATTGCTTTAACACCAAAAGAAACGGATGACACTAATTGTGTCTCAAAATGTCTGAAATATGACAAGGCCAATGCCCAATCATTAAGAAAGTAAGCCATATACGCACATCACTACAAACTTCAGGAGAAAAAGAAACTAGAAAAAAGAAAACATCAAAATATTAACAAAAGATTAATTGTAGGTAAAACCAAGGTATCATCAATCCACAACGTTTGATTAAAATAAGGAACTTTTCATCCTCCAGCTTCCTGGCTCTATCAGCACAAATAGAAGTAAAACTAAAAGAAATATCGACAGGTGCAGCCAAAAGATCCAACCACTTTAAACAAGGTAGATCACTAGATCATATCTGATATACTCTAAAAAAAAACAAATGATCCACTATCTCAAGCAGCTAAATAAACTTAAGGTTCTCACAATTTCACTTACAATGAGTGCCTCCAACTAACCAAAAGACTAAATACTCTTAAGGCTCGCAACAAAAGTACCCTTAAATTCAAAGCAAATAGTAAAATTTCAGAAGGAAACGTAGAGGTTTTAGAGTCAATAAACTCATGTAGCAGTAAAAAATGTTACACATGTTTTAAAATCACAGGCTATAGAAATGAACAATAGGAGTTTAACTAGTCCAAGAAGAACAATATGCACAAGTAAATGACACCTTAGAAGGACTTTATCTCCACCTACATAAATCACTCCAACCACATAGAAAATGATATGAACAAAGAAAATCTGTTAACTAACAAAACTAAAATGGTGTCAACATGTTAACTCAAATGATTGGTTTGACATTGTTAAGAACAGCATGAAGAAGTGACTTATGCTGAAAAAAATACGATGAGGGCTTTTCATTCAAATAAATAAGCCAGGGCCCTCATAGAGGTTGCTTAGTTTAATCAAAAACGGACTCTAAATCATTGGCCTTCATTCGTACTACCCACATCTACTAAAGAACTAAGAACAGAAATACTAAAGAGTTACCATCCAAACGCCCCAACAGAGATCTTAATTCAAAATAACGCACATTCATAACAAACCAATTCCTAATTTTTCTCATAAAACTACGATAAAGTTAATACGCAATGATAAACAATAATAACAGACAATCACTAAACTACCGGTCAGTCTAGATCTACAAACCTAATTTTCAAAAGTCATATACATCTAAACAATCCGTTTTTAAAAATTTAACTGAAAAATTGAATTACAAAAGCAAACAAAAATCACGAAAATAACACAATTATTTTTGCAAAACTAAAAATTAAAAAATAGTTTGGAGATCTGATCGAGCTTACATGAAGAAAGAAGCAGTGACGATGAGACCGATCGCGAGCATGAACACGGATAGGGTTGGATACCACGCATCTGGCACTGGACTTGTAATTGCTTTTGGAGCCTTCAAAGCAAAAAAAGAAAATCAATGAATAAATCAAACAAAAATATGACCACGATCAGAAACAGAGAAAGAACTTTCAAGTAAAACACTAGAATGTCTTCAATTGTAAGTCAATTGAGAGCCTACCATCACAGACGTCGGTCAGCTAAATAGATCCTCGCTTCGGCTTCCTCTGCTTCAACTTCAAGTCGTCAATTGTCGTGAGAAAGTAAGAGGCTAGTAGGAGTTTATTATGCCATTCAAAGTTATATTTGGTGCTACCAGAACACATGAAAATTCGTGCTCTCGTATCTGGTAGGCGTTGATGTATCATCATCAGACGCTAATTCATTTTGACTTCCCTTATTAGATTAAAAGGGGTATTTTTGTTTTTATTTTCTGCAAATGGGTGTAAAATAGAACGTGTATGGTACATATTTTATGAAGAAATATAAATATAAATATAAATATAAATAAATAAAAGTAATATAATATTTTGATATTTTTCTTATTTTTATTCTCCATAATCTCTCTTCATAAATTACATAATACTTATTAATTTATGATCTTGTGATGCTATTTCTTTATAAATTAAAATTATAATACTTATCATACTTTTAATTTTTTTTTTTTAACTAAGTTAATATTATATATTTAGAATGATTTTGAAGATATATAATGTTGATACAATAAAATTATTCTTAGAAGTCCGTACACTAGAATTGTCTTCATTATTTGTTGGATTATTATGTCACTTGAAATTAAAAAAAAGATATTAAGGAAAAAGTCGATGATTTATCGAAAACTCTCCAATGCTTAAGTTAAGAATTTTTTTTTAGCAACAATTTAAAAGAAAAAAATTGCAACAATTTTGTAATTAGAATTCAATATATGTTACATGGGCATTTTTTGTTTACTTCTGTAGATTGCTCCGTTGAACTGCCATTATTTCTTTTACATTCATTGGTTTTTCGGGAATTATGGGATCATGAGCCTTATTTACGGAATATAGAAGTGTGCAAAATCGGTTCCAGTTTTACTCGGAATCAAAACTTACCCTAAATAATTCAATTCCTAAATATTAGAACTAAAACCTACCATGTTTAATAGGGTATTTTTTTTTCAGTTCCAATTCGGTTCCAATTCGAAAATAAGATACCATATTTATCAATTATTTTAATTTATCTAATTTTTAACTCCATAACAAAATCTTTAAAAAATAAATCAATTAAATTAAATTATAAAAGTATTGTATACATGACTTGTTTGAATATTTTAAAATAAATATATACATATCACAATTTTATTAAATTATTATATAAATAATATGATAAATTAAGTTAAATAAAATATCATAAATACATTAATTAATTTTTTCTATGTAATTCAACGAATAAAAAATGTTCTCTTTAATAAATTGTGTAACTTTATATATGTAGTTCAATGATTAAAAGCTTATATTTAAATATGTGGTAGGGTTTAATTCATTAAGCTTGAAAAATAATTTTTTAAAAAAATTGAATAAATTCCTCAGTTTGGTTTCGGTTTCACAATTATTAAAACTAGAATCTACTTTAAAAAAGTCGGTTTTTGATTTTTTGGAATCAAAACCTACCCTAAAAGAATTAGTTCCGGTTCGAAACCGATTTTTTTCAGTTCGATTCTTGGCGGTTTTGAGTTGAACCAGAATCGTTGCACACCCCTAACAGGATATTATTACTAAGCTAAAAATCCTCCTTTATCTTCGAAAAAATTTATGAGGTTTGAACTTTTCAACAGCAAAAAATAACAGCTGTTGAGAGGTCTCGAAATCTTACGTGTCATTTGAGACCTTCTTCTTCAATAAAAATGGTCTCAGGTTTTGATGACTTTCTTAAGGCCCTTGTCATGTCATACCCAAGATCCTCACTAGAAAAAGAGGTCTCGGGCTCCCATGTCTAGACTGAGACTTTTTATTGAGTTTAGAAAGTCTCGACTTACACATCACACCCGAGATCTTTATTACGTAATGGTTGGGATTTTGTTGACTGAGATAGGGCTCGATTTCACCTGTCTTTTCTGAGACCTTTGTTGACGTAGGAGTTCTCAAGTACGTATGTCGCTATATGTTCGTTGGTTTCTAGATTCTGAGAAAGTTTCATTCGTACCTTGGATATTTTCTCAAACATCTACCCCTTAGTTTTTAGTCAAAAATCAATTTTGACAAAAACTGAAATTTTGATCTGAATGGACTCCACTTATTTTTTCATCACTTAAAAGTAGAACCGCCCTTCTCACACCAACTTTAAATGTTAATCCGAATCCCGCAAATCCTCATCCACTTGTCCGCTTTCCAATGAATCACGAAGCAAAAACATTTCGGCTCCTAACATTTCTTGTTGAATCGCCCCTATCCTCATTAAAACCGTTTCCTTTTTCGAATTCTGATGGTTACCTCTTTTAAACTTTATTTGACGTGGCTTTCTCTCAGCCCTTCGTGTTATCAACAGTCGAGGTTATTTACACCATTTCATCTAGGGTTTCTTACTTACTCTATAAATACCTCTCTTTTTACCTATTATTATCCTTACCTTGCATCTTCTTCATCTGCAAGTTTACTTCAGATTCCATCAACGTTCTTGTACTCTCAGATGATTGTTTTTCATCCGAAGCTACTTCATTGCTTCGGTAACAATTGGTAAGCTTCTACATTTTCTCTATTTCTTTATTGATTTGAACTTGTATCATTGAAATAGATATATGATAGCTTCCTAAGGTTTTAGACTGCTGCGAACTTTTTCTAAGTTGTTGATGATCCTGAGCAGCTCCTAATAACTAATTTCCTAAATCTTTTGAACAAAAATAAATTATGTTTCGAGTGGTAATAAGGCTGTTTTAAGTGGTAATGAGGCTGTTTTAAGTGGTAATGAGGCTGTTTTTAGGGAAAACAACTCAGAGGAGGAGTTGACTATTGTCCTTACTTTCTTCCCAATTCCTAAAGTAAAGGAACAAAGGATAACTTTTGAGGCGGATTAGTTTATATTCGTAACCATAGAGTCAGACTCAGAAGTTTACACCTGTTACTACAATATCCCAAAAAATATTTGCTATAAGGTCCCCGAACCAAACGAACTATCTAACTGTCCTCTCGATGGCGAAATTTTCTTTAATGAGGAACTGCTTCATCTCAGTGTTAGACTTCCGCTTTAAAGTAATTTTGTGAGGATTTTTGAATCTTTTAGGATTGTACCTTACCAACTAAACCTAAATAGTTGGAGAATCTTGTTAGGTCTTTACGTTCTCTAAAGTAAGATCTCAGATTCCCCTCTCATGATTGAAAAGATCGAAATACGTACTTATTGAAAAGGAATTCAGGGAAAAGTCCAAAATGGTACTACCTTTAGATCTGACTTGGAAACCATAATCCAATCATAGGTAATCCATCAAGTAACAAGGATTGAAAAAATAAATTATTTTTTGTCGGTGGTAAATGGAATCTCGACATTTATGTCTCGGTACCTCGATTATTCAAGGATGTCATAACCTGGACCAAAGAGCCAAAACTTTCGATTTGGAACATAGAAGGGTTAAGATGGCTAGATCCTCAGTGTCGAACCAAAGGTCACTCTTTTCCAACGTCTACTTGATCTCCTCAGGTTTCGTGTATTCTATTGTTTCCAAGGGTCATTTAACCTCATAAAAGGCTCAAATCAGTAATTAGTTACTTTCTCAACTCTTCATCTCAAATTATGATAATTGACCCTTTCTTGATTTTTTTTTTTTTTAGCAGAAGAATTAGCTCCTAAAAAGCAGGTGAAGAATCCTTTGGATACCTTGAAAAAACTAGCTCAACGTAAAAAGAGTGAAGAGGCTTCAAGAGTCTCAAAAACCATAACTAAAGCAAACCATCCCCAAAGGTAACCCGCTACCTCTTTTTACTGGGATTAGCATCTCCAAAGGCAACTTGCCTCCTCTTTCTAGCTTCACATTAGATAAGGGGAAGAGCAAGAGGAAGGAGATGGATGTAGAAGAGGAGCAGAGGAGAAAAAAATGCCAAAAGGATTGATGAGGGTAGCTCTTCCCACCTCGGGCTCACTGTTGAAGATCTCCCCAATGTGAAAAGGGAATTCTTTGCCCACCTCATCTTTCTTGTCAATGAGCTGGCAATTTACATCCTTCTTGAGGTCTCAAATGCCTTTTCCTCTGCTAATACCAACTCAATGTTGGATTATATGCAAAAGTGGATCTATAGTGTAAGTTAGCAAATACTTTCTTCATATGATGATGAGTTTTGCTTCACTATTTAATCTCTAGCTGTTTCTCATAATCTGTTCAGCTCTAGTATGCTATGGCTTCACGAAAAGGGATGTCAAGGTCAATTCTTTGGCAAATAACAAAATTTTAAAGCTAGAGGCGCAAAACACCTAGTTGATTGACAATAATGAGAAGATCGATAAGCAGTTTGCCATAAAGATGACTCAATTTGAAGCTAAGAAGGAAAAATGTACTGATCGAGTCAATAATGAGATTGATCTAATCTGCAAGATTTTCCAAGATCAATATCTTGATCTCAACTTGAAGTGGTTATACAAAGCCTTGGAACATGAGCCTCCGTCCTTCGATGAAGTTTCATCTGACGGCTTAGAGAAGGGAAATTATAAATGTACTTTATTTATTTTTTTTGAAAATGAATGTAAATGAAAGTACATTTTGTTAAATTTGAGACTTTCTTTTGATAATTCTTGTTGATCTTCTTATATTATTCTCTTAACAGTTGTCTTCCACATTTAATCTTTATGCATAATTTAAAAAATTATCTTTTACCATAAATAAATGACATGGAAGATCTGACTTGAACTAATAACTTAAAATTTGAATCTCAGAAATCAATCTTTCACACTTAATCTTTATGCATAACATAGAAAAAAATTCTATTATCATAAATAAATGGCTTGAAAGATCTAGCCTAACTGAGAACTTAAAACTTGATTCTCGCAAATCAATCTTTCACATTTAATCTTTATGTATAACATAGAAAAAAATTCTATTATCATAAATAAATGACTTGAAAGATCTGGCCTAACTGAGAACTTAAAACTTGATTCTCGCAAATCAATCTTCCACATTTAATCTTTATGCATAACTTAGAGAAAAAAAAAATTATGTTAGCATAAATAAATGAGTTGAAAGATCTTACCTGAATCTCGCAAACCAGTCCTCAGGACTTCTTTCTTATAAGTAAACATTTTTATTCAGGAACCATATAGACCATTATACGTCTTGAGGTTAAGTTCATGACTTTTTGGGTTTTAGATAATATTACCCTGACATAAATAAAACATAATCATCTGAGAAGTATTTCACTCTTATACGTCCTGAGGTCAAATCCAAGAATTATTCGAGTGTTGGATAATATTATCTTGACATAAATGAAACGTAATCATTTGGGAACCATTTCACTCTTATACATCATGAGGTCAAACTTATGACTTATTTGAGTGTTGGATAATATTACTCCAATGTAAATGAAACGTAATCATCTAGAAACCATTTCATTTTTATACATCCTTAGGTCAAACTCAAGACTTATTCGAGTGTTGGATAATATTATGCCGAGATGAATGAGATTTTCTTTCATTTTACTCAACATAAAAAATCTTGCAGACGTCAAAATATTTCATACAAATAAGATCATTGTATTACATATAGGATAAAATTTTAAAAGTTCAAGATAATTCTTAGAGGTAATATAACATAAGTCTTTTCGCATTCTATGGCTTAATAACCCTACTTCTATTAGGAAACTCTAACTTGTATACTCTCGATCTCAGAATCTATGTGACCTTATAAGGTCCTTCCCAGTTAACCCCGAGAACACCTTCTCTCTTCTCTTCAAGCAGATCTAGATCCAAAAGCATGTTCTGGTCATTCTCTTTCTCATTGTAGTTATTGATTCAGAAAGTTGGCAAATTGACCTTAATTGGAATTACTGCTTCAAACCTAAAAGTTAGGAGATAAGGAGTTTCCCCCGTAGCCAATTTTGGGGTTGTTCTATAAGCCCAAAATACCTTTGGTAGCTTATCAATCCAAGCACCTTTATGTTCCCTGAGCTTTTTCTTAAATACTTTTTTGATCACCTTGTTTGCAGCTTCTACTTGCCCATTAGTCTTTGAAAGGGCTAATGTCACAAACTTGAGGTCAATTAAGAAATCTAAGCAGAAATTCTTGAAATTTGAATTGTCGAACTACTTCCCGTTGTCAACAATCAAAACTTGAGGTATTCCAAATCGATATATGATATTCTGCTTTACAAAGGCCTTGATCTTATTCTCGATTATACTAACCAATGGCTCAACTTCTACCCATTTAGTGAAGTAGTCAATTGCCACTATTGCGTATTTTGTATTGGCTCGAGCAGCAGGCAATGAACCAATGAGGTTCAACCCCCATTACAAATGGCCAAGAGCTTAGCAAAGAAGTCAACTTCTTAGGCGGTTGTCACAATATGTCTCTATGTATCTGACATTCATAACAAGTTTTCACAATATGAGTTACATCTTGTAAGAGAGTGGGCTAGTAATATCCTTAACTTAGGATTTTGTATGTTAAAGAACGTGCCCTTTCATGGTCACCGCATAACCCATGATAAATCTCTTTTAAAACTCGTGCAGCTTCCTCAGGTCTTAGGCACCTTAAATAAAGAATATTGAATCCTTATTTGTACAGTTTCTCATCAATGATAGTGTACCTCGCAGACCTGTTTTTAATCTTTCTTACATCATCTCTGTATTCTGAGAGCTTTCTTTCTTGGATATAAGACCTTATTTCATTTATCCAAGAAGAGTAGGAATTAAGCTCTGCAACAGTGAGTAGGTCACTTCTTACTTCCATGCTTTTTGTTGCAAAACTTTAATAGGTACCAGGGGAGGGGGGAATTTCCCTTTAAACGTGAAGGCTAATTTAGCTAAGATGTCAACTCTCGAATTCTCTGATCTTGGAATTTTTTTCAACGTAACCATTTTCAAAGTGCTCAAGAGTTATTTTGCTTATCTAGATAGGTCTACATGTTGCTTTCAAGAGCATAGAAATGTTCATTGATCTTATTTGCAATCAATTGAGAATCACTGTTAATGTTCAAGCATATGACCCCCAACTTCTGAGTCAAGTTAATCCCTGCAATTAGCACCTCATACTTCACCTCATTATTGTTTACTTTGAAGTCAAACCTCAGTGAGTACATCACTTCAGTTCAATCCAAGCATACCAAAACAATTCATACGCCCCTACCTTGCACATTTGAGGCTGCATTAATAAAAAGATGCTACAATGGACCCATCAGGCCTAATTCAAGTGAATTCTCATCAGCTTGATCTGAGTAGTCTTTTGCAATTTAACAGATGTCGGCTACTGACCTTTCTGCCACGAAATTTGTCAATGCTTGCTCTTTTATAGCCTTTCTTGGTTTGTAACAAATGTCATACTCGTTAAGCTCAATTAACCACTTCACCAGTCACCAAAATAAGTTAGGTCAGTAGAGGATTTGCCTCAAAGGTTGATTTGTCAAAATTACCACCTCATCAGCTTAGAAGTAGGGTTATAACTTCCTTCCCGCAATTGAATGTATCTTAAATGTATTGTAGCCAAAACTAATTAGATTATATTCATCTAAGACTAACATGAGAAAACTTAAAAATTTATTGCTCTAAATGTCATGATACATTATATTTTTCTGTAAATTCAGTAACAGAAACATTCCTTCTCCCTTTCTCCCTCTTTGAATATACGATGGAAGGGTCCTCACTCAAAATTACATTTGTCATTTTTATTGATTTTTACAACTCTGCCATTTGAATTGAGCATAGACGGTGAAAACCATGTCTGGGACAAGCCCGTCACCAGTTTGACATTCATTTACATTCATCCATGACTAACATGAGAAAACTTGAAAATTTACTGCTCTAATTGTCATGACATTATATTTCTGTACATTCAGTAACAAAAACATTCTTTCTCCCTTTCTCCCTCTTTGAATACACGATGGAACGTTCCTCGCTCAAAATTACATGTCATTTTTATTGACTTTTACAACTCTGCCAATTGAATTCAGCATAGACGATGAAAACCTGTCTGGGACAAGCCCGTCACCAGTTCGACATTTATTTAGGTTAATCCAGTTTGCACCTTGAAGTCATGTATGTATGCACATGCCTGCAATCCGTCAACTTGCTTTGTCTGCGGGAGGATCTAATGAGTTGCTTCTGCTAATGAATTTGAAATTCCAAAATCTAGGGAAGGAAATCAATCTACACAAAGGGTATTTTAACCATTCAATATGAGCCTGGCCATAACCTGAACACAGAGCCATGTTCACTGACAGTACCCACAGATAATCTCCTTATTTGTTGCCAAAACTGTCTACCCCTTCCTGTTCTTAACGGGCCCGAACTCGAGTATCTCCTAAATGACCTGGATTCCTCCTTCCCATATCTTGCTGACGAACTGAATAAATCCGACACTGACAGTCCCCTCTCAGTATCAAGTCCCAGATCATAGTTAGGAACTGAATAATGGCTTCGCAAATGATCTGGCAATTGTCCTGAGCCAGTACTGACCCTTGCATCTAAATCAATAGACAAATCATCTTGGCTAGAACTTGCTGAACCCACTTCTTTCGCTTCATCACACTCGTTGCACACTAATTTTAAGGCCTGCACAACTTCACCCATGAAAGGTCGGTGTTGTACCTCTGGTTGTACACACATTGAAGCAATAGCCGCTACTTTGGCTACATTATCAAAAGGGGCATCATTCCCTATAGATGGATCTATAATTGTTTGCAACCCTTCTGTACTTGGAAGGAGTGGACGAGCCCATGCAACTAGATTCTCTTGACCAGGTAGCTGCGTCATGTCTACTGGTTTTCTTCCTGTAAGGAGCTCAAGAAGTACTACACCATAGCTGTAAACGTCACTCTTCACAAGAAGATGCCCCGTCATTGCATATTCAGGAGCGACATACCTGGATCAATATTCGTTAAGAATTCGCATTTCGAATAATAAAAGCACCAACAGAACACAACAGAGGAACTTCAAATATACATTAGCAGCAAGATGCTTAAATAACAGTCAATGATCAAGCAACGAAAAAAAAGTAAAAAAGAAACTTCCTCTTGTCATTATTGTTTGGCGAAGTTTTATCTTCTTGAAAACCAAATATATGCATCTATCAATGTTAGTTAGTCAGGTAGTCAGCTAAAAAACGTTTTGAACCCTTCTCACAGTTTTGGTACAAAATTTTACCATTCATAAGCTCTCTTTTTTTTTCTACAATTTGAGATTGAATATTAAAAACGTATCAAAGATTTCCAGTATTCACCACTGCTCCTACAGCTAGATGCCCGCCACATGAATACATGAGTGGAGCTTCTTGTTGGCTAGGTTCAGCTATAACCACTTTATGAATAATAATAATAATGGTTCACAATATTGTAAATATGCCCTTGTGGGTACAGTTATTTACATTTTTACCACTAATCTACCAAAATTTAACAGCATTTTTAGTTTTTGTTTCATTGTTCTTTATCAAGTCTCATACCAAGACTCTCAGTTCCTTTCCCTCTCTCATCTTAACATGATAAGGCAAACCTTATCTGCAATATAAAACAAGGATTAGTCTATGGTATAATGATTGTAAAATTTTCCATTACGTATTCTTAGTTTTTCATTAGATTTTCAACATAAGAATTATATTCTTTTTTTTTTTTAACAATTTAACAAAAAATTGATAATAGAAGTACCACCAATGCATTAAAACTTTATCCCATAAATAAATTGAAACACAAAGCGTAAATTTTTCTATAATATAAAAGGTAAGATTGATAACATTTACAATTGAGTTTGACAACATTCTAGATCTTAGTACGGTGAGAATTTGTTAACCATCACCATGACTGAAAAATTATCACAAATTTTGACAAATGTTCAAGTTTTATTTTCTTTAAAAAATAAATGAATGAATGAATTCACACCATAGTTATCTCAATCTCAACTATTAATTTAATATCAGAAGCATTACAGAACACGAGATCAATTGTATTTCATTTTATTTGTATTGCATTTTTATTTGTTGCTTTATTATTAGTTGCTTTTTTCTTAATTTTAGTTCTTATATGTAATTTTAATCTTAATGGTAAGTATCATGTATCTAGCATCAATAATGAAATTTTTTCGTATAATCAAAGTTCATTTAAACAAATTTCTCGCAAGTGCTTTGGCTCAAAAAACAAAAATTTAGCTGGCCTAGAAAAAAATCCTGGTTACGCCACTCTTATTGTCCGAATCTTCATGACTTTGTCAACCTATAATTTTTTTTACAATAGATATAGAAAGCAACATCGAAACTATGAAAGATAATCATCAATGTGATGCCAAGAGATGGCTGCCAAATTAAAAAAATCGGAGAGGGGTTGCTAAACTTCACAAATGTTATTTCACCATTTTTGTAAAGAGATGATGTGGCAATGAACAAGAAATTCCTCTTTTTTGCCTCAGTTTCTTTCAAAAGCCACTTAATGCACACAAAGAGTTTTAAGTGGTTTAAAATCAGTGAGCTGAACCCTTGACATGGCAATTTCCACAATGCTAATCTATCTAATAGCCAGTCACTAAGGACATGCATATTCTAAAAGTGCCAAGCAAGTAGCTTCAGTCTAAAGAACTATCATTCCTACTGACATGCCTCTATAAAGGCATGACAACGATGTCAAGATTGATATATTTTCATACTGTCAGCCATTTAATTTGTCATATTTTCATGGGTGATCTGATGAATTGAATATTGCCAGAGAGAAGATTTCATACCCAAATGTTCCCATGACACGTGTTGATATGTGTCTGTTTTGCTCATCCAAGGCAGTTCGAGCCAAACCAAAGTCAGATACTTTTGGAGTGAAATCATGCTCTAACAAAATGTTGCTGGACTTGAAGTCCCTATGTATGACGCGGGGACTTGAATCCTCATGCAGATAAGCTAGAGCACGAGCAGCACCAAGTGCTATCTTTAGCCGGGCATCCCAGCCAAGGGGAGCAGATTCCTTGTCAAATCCTGACAACAAAGAAAAACCAGCATAAACAAGAGCATTTAACAGAGAATCAACAGCTCAAAACAATAAATACATTTACCCCAAAATAACTACCATGTAAATGAGATTCAACACTGCCATTTGGAATGAGTTCATAAACCAAGCAGCGGGCCTGCTCCTCAATACATATACCAATCAACTTGACCAAATTTCTGTGATGCAGACGGCTTAGCATCTCAACTTCAGCCAAGAACTCTCGGCCTCCTTGCTGATCATCTCTCTTTAGCACTTTGACAGCCACTTTAGTTCCATCTTCAAGAACACCACTATAAACGCGCCCAAAACCACCTTCCCCAAGTATTCTTGAATCATCAAAGTTACCGGTGGCTTTCTCAATTTCACTTGTACTAAAGGTCTTAGCAGATCCTGTATAAGTTGCAATGCTAGATCCAAATGATAAGGATGCAGAATCAACACCACCACCAATCATCGACCCAGCAGCACCTGGAAATTTAAGCCTTTCTTTTAATTAAGTAAAGGAAGTCAAAAAATGAGTTACAATTTCCGGATGGATTAATAGCCTCCACATCACTACAGTTAAGACTACAATAACAGGATGAGATCAGAACAATTATATATTAATGCATATAGAATTTATTGATTATGTTTGTGCAAAAGGTTGATAACTAATTCAAGGTCTTCCATATATGCCCACTGCACTGTAATAGATGAGGAAAGCCTATCAGATCCAACAACATGGAGCAACTAACAGTGCAAAATTCTCCCAATATTATATATTTAGAATCATCTTAAATGCAACCTAATGAATACCTCTGTCAATACCAACTGACAGAACAAATTGCACCAGGGTATATGAATTAGTGTTACCTGATGGTTTTGCATGGGATCGCTGCAAAGGTTGTGACACTGCCTCTGCTGGACAAGCACGACTTTTGTATTTGAGCAACAAAACCCAAGCAACTGCAGAACATAAGACAACAGCTACAAAGGCTGACAGGACAACAATAGCAATCATGCCACCTCTAAGCCCGTATTTCTGCTGCCTCTTCGGCACATTGACCCCTTCAGGCTTTATTGTCCTTGCATTATTTCCAGAATATGGCCCATCATCGATTATAATGCTAGCAGGTGCTGAAGGCGGTGAGGGAGGTAAAGCTATAGATGCAGTATTTCTATATAAGTACACCCAGATACTATTTATGAAAGTAGTTTTGAAAAAAGATTAACCAAGAAAGTGAATATCAAAATACCAGGATAGCGCACATATAATACTTCGTAATCGCCAAAGTCTGAAGATTTTACAACAACTTGTTTATGCCAAAATCTTTCATAAGTTAAAAATGCCGTGGTATTATCAAATTTTTCTCCAAGGGGTACCAAGTCAATAAGGACAACTGTCTTCTCAGGTTGTTGAGCAGCATTGGCTCCAATTATTCGTACTTGACTTTGTTTCATAAAAACACCAGCAGCAATTTCTGCAGCTAGCTCTGAAACCAAAGGGAAGAAAGTATACAGCGCAACACTAAGGCGTAGTCCAACTTGCATGGGCCAGACACAACCACATGGTGAGCCAGGAGGAGTATTTGTATACGGCTCAGTGCAAACAGTTGTTGAACAATCTAAAAATATGATCAACCTACGCGTTATATTTACTAAGATGAAAAATATCATAGGACAATAAAAGAACAAAGACACTAGGACCCCAGAAGTAAAGAGAACCTAGGGTTACATACCTTCATTAGGAGGTGGAGGAGGAAATGCTCGAAAGGGTGGCAGGAGAGGCATTTTTGGACTCTTTGTTGAAGGAGGAAATTTAGGAGGAAAAAGAGGCACTTGGAAATGCAAACATGTCAGAAGGGAAGTCATTAAGTGGACTTTAACATATAAATATTTAATAAAATAAAAAAAAGAAGAGTAAGATGAGCTTTCTTACATTCAGTCTGGCCAGATGCAACTATCGGAGATGGTGAAGGAGCACTTGGCAGATGACTCACAGGTGACGGAAAGGGAAAATGGGATGGGGAAACTGAATATCACGAGGGAAAAAAAAAAAATTAAAAGTTGAAATTCCATTTAATTTTACTGATCAGACTCTCTTCTGAATGAATAATAATAGTATTAGCCATTCCCGTACCTGGATTCAGGGGTGGAGGAGCATGGTGTCTTCTCCTGCTTGTGGGAATAAATTCTGGAGAGACTATGGGACCTATAAAAAAAATTAAAAAGGAAATCGGATATCCATTAAAGAACATGATGGCCCATACTCAGACAGGTTGGAACATGTTTCAGGTATAAAAAAAAAAAAAAAAAAAAAAAAACCTTGATGTACTGAAGTGGTAGGAGATGTAAAATATGATGGTGTAGGGCTATCGAGTTTGTTCCTCACATCATGATGCTTAGGAATTGAGGCCAAAGGTGGTGAAGATGCAGGAGAATGGTACCCATTATTTTGTTTTTGAGGAGGTATAGACGAAGAAAGAGGGGGAATGGAAGAATCATTAGGGTGCTTCCTGGACTTGTGCATGGAAGGTGCTGCAGCAGAAAAAGAACCTGTTAAGCATATCAAGAGAAATCCTGCTGTCTTGATAAATGTACCTCATTTCGGTCATTTGGCTGAATTATTTATAGTTACAAAGCATACCTTTTGTCGGGGAATGGTTTACAGGTGGTAATGGTTTGGGTATTTCATATGGAGGTTCAGCAACTGGTATTCCAACCCCTCTCCTGTCAACACTAGAGGGTGGTGCTGATGAAGGAAGAACATCAGGATCTGCAATCTCATATGGGACCAAACCAAAAGAACATTCATCAGTGTATAGAGCTTATATGAATATGGAAATATCACCATTGAAAAGCCAAATAAAGATGGCTTAAATACTGAATTAAAGAGTGATTACAAACATGTATTGGTGTCACAAAGGATACAAATAAATGGCCAAAATGATTGTATTGGCAACACAAAGGGTACAAATAAATGACCAAAATGATTTTAGAAAAAATGTATGACAGATAAAATAGGTTTATTTTTAAAATCTTGAAAACCAAAAGAAAAAGAAGATAGAACAAAACATATCCTCCATTTCACCCAACAGTAGCACTACACAACAAGCAGGTGTAATCCCACAGTTTTCACTGATAACAGTATAAAGCAATACCTAAGTTGCACAGCTACCATATTTAATCATAGCATTCACTATGATCTGTTGGCATATTGTTATCAAATATAGAGACTGAAGGTGCAGTAAGGAAACTTTTCAGATTCCTCAAGCTGTGATTCTTCAAAGCAAAGCAGGTTACAAAAAGAGATGTGAAGGAATGTGGTGGCGCGGATTTTGCTTTCTACTAAAATTACTTCGTTCCATTAAACTATCAGAACCTCCTTCCTTTGAAATATAACTTTCTAGCATTAACCAAGACACGAAGATGTCAAATCCTCTGAAGTCAGCCAGTGGAAAATTAAGTTTAAAAATAATAATAAAATGATATAAAAGTGATACCTGGTAACACAGACGGAGATTTTCCTGGCATAACTGGGTGGACGGCTGGCGGATTTCGCAGCAATTTCCCAGTTGGAGCTGAAGCTGGCACTTGACAGAGGAAGAAACAACAGGGCACATTTAAAATGGCATCACCGGTAGAAGCTTCAAAGTAACATATATATATATATATATATAATATGGCTTACCAGGTGATGTGGATGGCGTTGCTCCTGGAATGATAGGGTGGATCATTGGTGACTTCTGCCTTGAGTTCCTTGGTGGAAATGGAACTAATGTGATGTTTTAGAATAATAAGAAAACAGAAGCCAGATTAAAAGAAAATCTACTGGAAATTTCATGATAGCATAACAAAATAATATCATTATTCCCGGAGCAATTGATTCTGTGATGGGTGCCTTACTATTTGATGCACTTCTTTCATGAGCAACTGGCGGCAAAGGTCCAGGCATGCTTGAGTGAGTGGTTGGTGAATGTTGAGAAGAATTCCTTGAAGGAGTCACAACTGCAATAGACATTGAATAAGAAGCTAATCTTACTACAAGTCAAGTTCAAACTTACTCAGGGCACAACAAAAACCTAACAAGTTCTGTACCTGGAGCACTTGGAACAGAGATGGGACTCTTACTGACTGGAGCCTTTCCTGGAGGAGCACTTGGCAGAACCGGAACAATTAAGGGTGGAGGAGGTATATTAGATGGAGGTGGTGCCAGTGGAACAATTACGGGTGGAGGAGCTATATTAAATGGAGGTGGTGCCGGTGGAACAATTAAGGGTGGAGGAGGTATATTAGATGGAGGTGGTGCCAGTGGAACAATAACGGGTGGAGGAGCTATATTAAATGGAGGTGGTGCCAGTGGAACAATTAAGGGTGGAGGAGGTAGATTAGATGGAGGTGGTACCAGTGGAACAATTAAGGGTGTAGGAGCTACATTAGATGGAGGTGGTGCCAGTGGAACAATTAAGGGTGTAGGAGCTACATTAGATGGAGGTGGTGCCAGTGGAACAATTAAGGGTGTAGGAGCT
>JAXCLQ010000013.1:8298491-8340426 GCA_035584115.1 Cedrela odorata | reverse complement strand
ACATTAGATGGAGGTGGTGCCAGTGGAGTAGTTAGGGTCAAAGATGGTGGAGGGGCAACAATGAATGGCACCAATACTAGTGGAGAACCTGGATCAAACAAGAAGCTTCATCAAACAAGCTGAAAATCAATTAATAGTTTTAAGAGCCAGGTTTCTGAAAGTTACCATTTGGCTGAGATGCTGAGCTTGGTGCATTGCTTCGAAATGATTTTCTATTATGAAAGGGACCAGGTGTTCCTTCTACAGGAGGAATACCAGGAAAATTTACTCGAGATGGGGAGATATCATACCCTGAATGATAATAAATGTTTTAGCACAAAATTCATACAAGCAGTTAACAACTTGAGAATTATTACTGGGTGCTAGTTGGTTCAACTGGTAAAATCTCTAGGGGTGGTACAACAATCCTAGGATTCAAATCCCACACACCAGGTTGGGGAGTGGTTTGGGTGATTTTCTTGTAATTTAAAAAAAATATATAGAAATGAAAAAATTAAAAACTTGAGAATTATTAATCTTTATTACTTTAATAATCTGAAAGTATATCTATAGTATTCTAAAGAAAAATTATTATGAGGGGGTTTATTCCACACTGGTATCATAAAACAAAGATACAAGAGCTTAATTTATAAGATTAAAGCGTTCAAGATCTGTGTTCACCAGAAAGGATACACTTTTGCTTGATGCTTTTACTAACGATTACCATAAGAGAATTAAAACGCATAGGAGAAGAAAACTTAGAAATTTGCCAGCACAGCATTTGATGAAGATCAGATACAAATCAACTTATTACAAATGTGCCAAACACTCTAAACTTTCTTAGCCATCCAATGCAAACATGTGATGCAGTCAATAACTCACTATAAGCAGCTAATGTACTTAGTTTTTCCTCAGGTAAAGCCTCAAGAGAAAGCATTCCTCAGATAAAGCCTAAGCTGAGCTTGAGCCAGGATCAATCATGCCAAATATCAATATTATTTTGAAACACTAAGTGGTACAGATCAGTACAACATTAGCAGTAGGTCTAGTCTAAAAAATTGCACATCAATCTACAAGCCCACACCTCTGGTTTTAAAACTGAATCCAGGCAAATTCTGCTAACTAATGTTATAAGACAATAACATGACATTATGGAGAGCCAAAGTCTAAATCATTCATTTTTGCCCTTAACTGTTCCCTTGTACTCGGTGGATCCATCAAAACTTAAAATTTGATCACAATATTCAAAACAAATACTTTGGTTCTCCACATTACTGGTCTTACAAACAATACAAGTGAATTTTCATCAACCCAGATCACGAAATCATTGATACAACATAAAAATGATTAATCTTACAAAGAATCCAATCGGGTAACTATGTGAGTCCAATTATATTATTCCAAATTCAGCAAATGAGATATGAAAAAGATAAAATTACCTGCGGATCCTTGAACGGTGAAAGCAAAGCCAATGACACATAGCTTCACCAGCTGCAGAATCACTGGCACAACCATCCTCATCCCATAAACACCAAATCTCAAAACCAACCCCTCTCAATGATAATGAAGAAAAAAACAACCAATGAGATGTAAAAGAAAATGGAATTAAAAAAAAAAAATACAAAACTAAGACACTGATTGATAGCTTGAAGCAAGAACAAGGATAGATGTCACATAATCAAAGACCCAGAAAAAGTAAGAAAAAAGCAATGACAAGGTAGTTCAAGGCCAAACCCAGAAAAAATTAAGTTTGGTGAAAAGAACCCAAGCTATGTTTTTACCAAAACTTGAGCCCTCAAAATTGCAAAGCTCAGAGATTTCCATGCATGTTGCCAAACTCAAAACTGAAACCAGTTTCATGAGTTATAGAAACACAACTAAAAACTGACACGACAACAGCTTGAGAATACCGTAAAACACAACACAACAGTACTACAGTACCATTCAAGTAACAGACGCCCAGACCCTGAGAGAGAGAAAGAGAGAGATTCTTGATTACTATACTTTAATGAAAAGGTAAGATTTCTAAGTGGGCATTTTGATGGGGAATTGGACCTACTAATATTACTTGGGGGTTGGAATTGGTTGGGGTTAATTTAATTTAATGGAGGTTGCTTGAGCATGAGTAATTTTGTTCTTGCTTGCACATTTTCGGATGATCCTGTTGGCCAATTTGAGATGGTGGTGAGAGTGAGCTGTGCATGTGTCTGTCTAGATTAAAATAAAAACCATTTGACATATCACCTTATTTCTTTTATTTAAGATTAATTAACTTTTTGAAGACAAAAGTGAAGATCTTATAGTATATATGTTAAGTGTATTCTAAATTATGGTTCAGCATAACAATCACTGATCAGACACAGATGAACGGCTATTAGAGATTTTCCCAAACAGCAATTAGATAAGAGCACAAATATAGGTATGCTTATTAATGATAAAAATAAAATAAAATAAAAATTGAAAGCGAAGTGTTCGCAACAAAGACATTACATTTACATAGATATAAACAGTCGGCTGAATTGAATTGTACCCAACATAATTAAAGTGGGTAGGTAACTGAATATTTAGGTTGAGCCAAGCAAAATACAAAAACCCTTTATTTATGGTTGTACTACTTTTATTTTTGTTTTGCTGTGTTTTGAAAATAATTTTTTTTTTAAATATATATATATTTAAAAATATTAATTTTTAATACGTTTATATAATTTAAAAATTATCATCCCTTCAGAAATTAAACAAAATTTAAAGTAAATTATATTTTTCCTGTTTTGTGAGAAAGGTACAAAAAACATGTGCCAAAAGGAGCACGAGGAGAAGCTAATAACTTAACTTAGCTTAGCTTAGCCAGTATAAAATTTGATGGAGGTTTGTCAAAAGTAGAGGAGTTTCCCAGGCAGGCCAGCTAATAATGACGGTGAAGAATTGGGGTGTGACTTGTGATTGACTATGCAGCATGTGATTGTGGCTAAAGGAAATTACTTAACTTTAACTTCGATCTAATGGAATCTAGGGTTTGTAAATTTGTTTAATGGTCCGAAGTTGATTTATGAGAAGCTTTAAATGTTTTCGGTGCCAAGGTTCTTGTTTGGTCGCAGTCACAATCACATGAACGAACCTAATTTGAAATAATTAACAGATTTGATTGGATAAAGCTCAAGTTACATTAAAAGTGTTATTCCCTTTTGAGGCTAATTACAATCGAATATGTCCAAAGATAAACGAATTTGTTAGTAAGGGAGGGATAAAATTGAAAGTGAACCAACAATTTCAAAATGTTTTTATTTCCTTTCCAAGACTGAATATAATTTCCATTTCTCATGTCACCAAACAGCAAAGGGGGATTATGCCATGATGTGATGTGAACAAGCCACCATTACAAACAAGTCGAAAACAACAAACCCAGAGAGATATCCGGTGGCCCAGCTATCACCAAACACATAAATAATAGATATGGACAGCCACCCACACACATATAATAGATATAAACATTATATTTTGAACCCATCTAACAAAATTTTACTGCATATAATTCTAACCACAAAGGTCCCCTGTGGTGAAACACTTGTGAACCTTAAGACTGTTTGCATTTACATTACAATAAAAGATTTTTCGTATGCAGCTCAAATATATGAGATGGGGATAATGCTTTGTTTCAAGACCCATGTGATGTGATGGGGATGGAATTAGCTATCTAAAGTCTGATTGTTGTTGCTGTTGCTTTGTTAAGGCTGAAAAGAGAAGGCGCCTTTGCATTTGGATGATTTTTTTTATTCACCTCATCCACATGGTGTGGTGCGGCCTGGGGTGAGCTAGCAACAGCAATTGCATAGCATCATCGTTTTCTTTTTTTTTTTTTTTTTTTTTTTTTTTTTGTCTTTTTGACTCAAGGTGTTAAATCAAATCATTTAGGGTCATCGAATAAAATGATTTGCAACTCACAAGCCTGCATTGTATTATTTTTAGCATACACTACTAGACAAGCAGAAAATATTGCAACAGATGGGATTGCAACGAGTGTTATTTTTTTTTTCTTCCTTATAAAGGAAAACAATAGAGAAATACACGTGATTGTGCAGTGCAATTTGATTATTGAAACTCCGCACAGCCAAATAAATAAAATGTAACATTGGTGACAATGGTACAAAAATTTCCTTTAATAAAAAAAGAACCAAAAGCTTTGTAAGTGTATCAGTTCTAAAACTTCTAGCTCAAAATATAACAAAATGGGAAGATCAAACTGGAGAATGAGATTTAGTAGGTGAAGAAAAGCCACTTCTTTACTCCGCTAAGTGGTAAATAAGATGAGATGGGAGTTAAATTTTTGCAGTAGGCAATGGAAACAGGAGAAACTAGGGCACCTGTGATTTAAATGTGGATTTTCTTCCATCCGGAGGATCACAAAGTACGCTCGTCAGTAATCACTTTAGTGATAAATCAACATCAGACATGTAGTTAACCGGGTATTCTCCAATTGGACAAGCGACGAATACCTTAAGTGGTAGCATCACTGACTAGACACCAGCTGATTTAAGCACCAACGACAATCTGCTTGGTCACACACACATTAGAAGTCAAGGCTCTCATTCCAGTTTCTCATTGTAGAAATCATTGATTTGGATCAAATTCGTCAAATCTTTTCTTGAAATCTTCAGCCATCTTCATTTCTTCTTCTTTATCATGAGTACAATTTCTCCAATCAGCCCTATCTGCCATGTTCAGCAAGCCTGCCAAAACCTGCAAACACTCCATTACATCTCCTAATCAATGATGTTTATTTCTTCGAAAATGCAATTATAGATCCTTAACCAAAATGAAGGAATTCACTTCAGTATATATATCATTAATATTAACAATCTTGTACATCAATATTAAAAATAAACTGATTGCCACTGACATTGAAAATCATGACCAGAGCAGTAGGACAGGGAATCAAGCTAGTAAAAACCATAGAAAAATTTGAAATTAAATCACTTCAATCTTGCATTATACAAAAAATATTTTGAATAGCATTAGCTTGCTATCAACATAAAGAAAACAAATAAAATATTTGTGATGCATGAAATAATACCAGATTTACACCCTCAACGAACACAACATGTGTAGCCATGCCACAATTATTTCACTGTTCAGAGGATAATGCAAATCAGATTTTACATTTAACACTACATGCCCCCCATTACTGCAAGGATTTAAAATGATCATTAAACAGAACACAGAAAAGGAAAATTGCCTAGTATCCTAAAGGTGTCTACAAGTCAATGCAAGAGAATTAGCTCGGGAGAGTGAGGGAGGAGGGAAGAGTGGAGAAAAAGAGAACAAAGAACACAGCTTGAAAACCGTAAATTGGTGGGCAGACAATTCAATAAAATTAACTTTTAAGAAAAAAAATACCAAAATTTATGAGCCAAATTTCAACTCAAGGAAACAAAACATACAACTTAAAGCACTTCCCTTGACAAATGTCCAGGTAGAAAATCAGGAGAATCTGAAATCCAATAATCCAATTTAAGTATATTACCTCACGTCCAAATTGGGCTGGGAATCTTTCATTCTCTTCTACTACATGCGACAGTATTATACCTCCAGGGAGTTCCACGTAAAAGTAATTAAAGTTCTTATCAAATTGTGTCCTCAATGATTTTCTCCCATCAGAATTACTGGTGGCTGCAAGAGAATTAGATTGATGCATGAGGAAGTTTAGGATACATCACATGCTGCTCAAATTAACATTGAAGCCAAGCACTATCATATTGGTCAAGGTCAAGTTGACAGAACACTTCCAATGAAAGGCAGCAATGTAGCTGAAGAATTATCAGGGCATGGGACAGGCAATGTGTGTCAGGAAATTCAAAAAAAAAAAAAAAGAACTAGAAGCATCTAGGTTAGTATCTGCGAGGCTGTTAACATAACAAATACGCACTACATACTAAAAAAAATTTAACTTACATTTCATGGCTAAAAATTTAAAACCCAACTTTTCAGCAGCCAAGTTAAATATTTCTTGAACAGCAGCCGCCTTAGATGATGGAATTGGAATGGCCTGCACAGTTGGGAAAGACAGTAAAAAAATCCATAGACATGCTTCAAATTTGGCAAAGGTCTTCATTGCAATGAACAGCAGAATCCTCAGTGGCAAGAAAATTAAAATATGCTGACACTGAATCTTGTGATTGATAAGGATATATTTAAATTACGAGTTTTTCACAATGAGCCAAAAACATCAATCCCCCCCACCCTATGGGCAACATTGAAATGCTAACTTATAATACTTATTACAATAAGGAAGAAGGAACATTATATCCTCTAGAGAAGTTATCAGTGAACTACAAATGAGGATACAAAGATACACCATTAACATAAAATATTACAATAATACTATACTTAAGGATACAAACTTTGTATCTCAGCAAGTGTAGCATTACTCAAAGCATTAACATCTTATACAGCTAACAATTAATATGGTAAAATCAGCAGAAACTTATAAGCAATTCATACATTTACACATCTGATTAGGCACTTTCAAAAATTTTATTTAAATACCTGGAGATTAGCATGAGTACCACGTTTGGAGACCCACTCAAAAAATACGGCTTCCTTCCCCCGGTTTTTATAATACATCTTGAGACTGTTCTGGAATCTACCAAGCTCGTTTTCGCATTCGGGGGAAAGCGAAATGGTGTTAGGTGAATGCTCAACAGGTATTATTAACGCATGGTCTTGAACAAGTGGGCCTTTAGCCAATGCACAGTAGTAATATTCTCCTATGCTAATAATTAGAGATGACTCCACGTTGGGGCTTGACAAACAAAACCAGCATTCTTTTGACCTGTAACTCAATTGTAGGATACATCATCATTACAATGAAAATTCAGAGCACTAAGAAAATAAATGTAAACAAACTAGCTATCTAAAAATTAGAAAGAATGAAATTGACTTGAAAAAAAAATGTAAATATCAGAATGCAATGGCCAAACTATTCAGTTAGAGAATAATTACTTCAGCAGAACACCAACCTGTTGGCACTTGCATTTTCAGATCGAGGTTTCCTGTGAGAATAGCTCTCATCTTCAGTTTGTAGGCTGTGCTTATAGCTACATTCTGGACCCTTTTCACATTTCCCTTTGATAATAAAATCAAGACACACACCTCTCAAACATTGTTCTCTCGCATCAGTATCATGTCGAAAGTTGCATTTTTCCCCACGTGGGCAAGACCCAGAACATATAAATTTAAAACACAGCTTATCGCCATCACCACTTCCATGCTTCTGTCTTTTCTGAGAGACATCGTATCTCCAATATTGCGAATCGGAAACAGTAGTGCTCGGCCTCTTCGTGGCTTCCTTAGAATTAGGTGCATGATCTACTAACATGTACGGAGATAAAGTCGTGTTTACTGACTTCACGCTTATCTCAGTAGCAGACATCGTAGATGCTGGAGTAGGAGAAAGTGCATGAATAAATTTCTGGAAGATGGTACAGGAACCACGAGTTAGAAGAAAAAGAGGATTCTCTAATGGTAAAACCAATACTGAACAGCACATGAACATTGTTGTGGAGCATATATCAAGCTCCTGGGTAGCATCCGGTGGATGGATTTGACTAATAGTCCACCCAATCCATCATCAGAGGGATTTGCATATTTTTTAATCTAATCCAATCCAAATAAAAAAAAATCACAAATCCAACCAGATCCAGTCCAATTACAATTAAAGAATAATAATAATTTTAATATAAACCAATTTAAATTAACTAATATTATAAAATAAATATAAAACATGTCCAAATTTTTCTGGGATAATAATCAAACCTGTTTATCTTTGTTTCCAACAGGAGCAAGTCCCAAGAAGCGAGTCACATGCATAGCATCAATATTGGAGTAAGGCTCACGAGCATAGAATATACCCATAGAACCTGCAATATGATAGCTTCACAGAGGATAACATCAATTAGTAAAATAAATCATGATTTCAGTTTAAAGCAAACAGTAAAGTTATGTTTGGTAAAAAAAATAGGCCAGAAAGCAGTAAAAGAATATTAAAACATGCAATAGAGGACCTCAACTCAACTAATAGAAGCTGTTTTTCATCAGACAGTCTGTACACACTGTAGATCTTGATCACATATAAACAAACAATAAAAAAGTTGTTCAACATTAAAATCTAATAATAGGGTAATTTTCTTCAATCTTCCTCTAGCCCCCAAACACTACTTAATTCTAGTTAGTATAGAAACATTAAAAAACAAATTAACTGGACATTAATAATTTAATTATTCCTAATATCATGATAACATACCAGATACTGAAACTATATATCACGCATATGAAACCACAGAATCTTTTGAGGGTAACATAAAGAGGGTTACGAAATGTCTGTTGTCTATCAAAACAAAAAATAAATAAGGGTATGTAATGTGATTGAGCAACACGGAGGTTCCATCCCAGGCATTGTCTCATTTTAATAACCAAATAAGGACACATATAAAGCATGCTTTCATCTTATAAAAAGCCTCAAACTATTTAACCAAGGTATATGTGCTCCACAGAAAATGAAAAGGGAACAATATTTCTTAGATATAATGATTTTGTGATCACATATTAAAAATCTTTGGAACTTTTTGGGCCTATTTCATGATTTTGGTGAACACCAAAATTATCAACAACCAGGAACAAGAAACGGTAAGCCTAGTGGGCTATATAGTCGTGCACATCAATTGATATGCAGTAATCTCCCAACATCACATACCGTGGTTTGATCTCTGCCACCAACTCTGATACAGTAGAATCACAACCTGATGAATCTGAAACCCCAGTAGGTATATCAGATGTAGCAGCTCTGTTTGTGACCCCGCTTGGCCATTCATTAGTAAAAATTGATTAAGAAAATCAAACAACCAGACTATGGAACTAGGAGGAAAAGCTAGTAGAACGATAGAGGATCAACCACTCTAAAAAAAGGTTCATTTGATAAATAAGAAGGCAAGGATATGTTAGGAACAAGTCGACAATTCTAGGTTCCTCAGATAATGCTCGCAATGCATCAACATCATCTTGACTGTATGTGCCAAACTGCTGACCATCCGATGATCGCCTACCAGATAAGTATGCCACAGATAAACCTTAACATCAACACAGTGTATCAGTTACGATGAAAATAATAAAAACTCACGAATATTTATATTAGTGCCACAAAAAGCATGTTTATATGCAAAAGCCAATGATGTAAAGTATATCTATCATTAAGTATTTGTCTGAAATTGATAAATGACAAAAATTTGGAGAGATTTTTGGAGAAGCATTTGATAGATCCTCTTCACGGAAGCACTTGATAAATGCTATCTAGAAAGTGCTTTAAAATAAGAGAAGCACTTGAAATGCATATTTAATTAGCAGCCAGGTCTAGAGGGAAAGCAGTGTTAACTAAAGTGCTTCATTAAAAGGATTACCAAACTAACTCTTTGTAGCCCTTTTCAAGGAAATCATTTAGTATTTCACAGTTAATTATCAAGTGCTTTAAAATATTTTAATATTATGTAAAGATTTACTTGTGTGTACTTTAAAATATTTTGAATATTTGCATAATAACTACTTCACAATATAAGTACATTTTAACAACTAAATTTATTCTCAATATTCAATCCAAGATTAAAAGGGTATTTTCACTTACCTCCCTAAGGTTTGGCAAAATTATACATAAATGCAAGTTTTTAAAAAGTAACATATAGTACTCTTGAACAGCAATATTGTTATTTTTGACCGCTTATTGACTGACTAACATTAAAAGAGTATTTATGTCCTTTTGCCTTTAGATTGCAAGAAAAAAAAGATTTCAAAAATTTGTAATGATCGAAATAATACCAAGAAATTCGGTATCCATAGAAATGAAGGGCTATTAGTTGATAACTTGGCTATTCAATTCAAATTCAGATTCCAAGTTAGACGCCCAGACTCATGTCTGACGATAGGTTTCAATTTCAATTTCGAATTCAAATTAGAATCCGAGTCTATAGAAAAATCTTCAGCCAACATAAAGAGTGATAATTGGAAATTAGCTTTGAGTGAGATTTAAATCCAAAGCGTAGTGAAAGAAAATTATTTATTGCAGTTGTTGGTTGATGTTGCTTGAGTTGTGTTTGTGCAAAGTGTTGAGAGAAATACAATGTGCTCAAGTCTTTTAGAATCCTAGTGTCAGGTCTTTGCACCTGATTCTAGGTCCTGGTACCAAGTGCCTTAATTGCGTTTTATGTCTAAGACACAGTGTTTGGGTCCCAAATATCCTGATGCTACATACAATCAACGCCAAGAGCTTCTCCGCACATGGTGAGGCTTTGTTTGGGATTAAGGTGGTACAGTTGCTAGTAAAAGTAAAAATGAGTGGTGCTGGCTAAAAATTAGTGTTACTCTCCAAAAGGCACTCCCAACAGGACCTTAAATTCATCAACTTAAACTAGATGCAAGAACTCATCCTACTTTCCAATTAAGTTTCTCTCCAATTTCACTATCATCCTTCACTTTCTCATCAAACAAAGAAAAACTCATAAACCATACCTTGGAGAGTGAACTTCCCGCTGCCTTTCAACCAGAACAAGTTATTGGTAATTCTGATGCCGTCCATCTTGAATCCTTGATTGGCCGAGCCCTTTGAAGCAACCATTAAAACCTTGGCGGCGCCGATACCGTAGTCACCGATGAAGTAGGCCGGGAGAGGAATTTCTGAGCGGCCTTCCACATAGTCCATGAACTCGTCCAGACGGTCCGGTGAGTCAGGGAAGAACTGGCCGACGCAGAGAAGCGCATCAAACGGACCAGCTGATTTGTTCACCTGGAATCAGTACAATGTCAGTCGCTAAGCCCTGTTTTTTGTGTATATATTTGGAGAGGGAAACAGAAAAGCAAACCGATTGCACTCGCTTGAAGAGCTGGTTGAGGCGGCCTAAAACGTCGCCGCAGAGCAGAATTCTAGGAGGAGCCATGAGTGAGTGAGCGAGTCTGTGCCACTGTTTGCGCGTGCTAGAGAGACGGAAAACAGGTTCCTTGGTTCTCTTTGGGTTTTTGAGTGATAAGACCGGTCTGAAGCTTGAAGAGAGGACTATTTAAGTGAAGATTTGGGCCTGGGCCTACACTAAAATAATGGCCAGTAATTGATGCCCTTAATTCTTGACCTAAAAAAAATAATTAGGTGACTATATATTAAATATTGTATAAGTGAGAAAGTGCAATGTCACAATAAAAGTTGGATCTAAAGTAGAAGTTAATTTTAAATTGAGTAAAAATACAATAATATTAAATATATTTTTGAATATTTTAGCATCTTATAGTTTCAAAGTTATCCTTATTATCATTTGTATCATTTTTAATAAATACACTCCAATCAAACATGTTTTGTTTACAAAGTCTAAACATTTATTTTTTGTTTAAGGACTTATTTTTGAAAATCTGAGTTTTTTTTTTTTTTTTATAAAAAAATAATTTTTATCTTTGTGGGCGTGATTTTGAGCCATGAAATGCTTTCAAAATTATTTAAAAATATATATATATATATATTAAAGTCATTTTAATACCAAAACATAAATTATGGTATCAATAATGAAAATTAATTAGATCATTAAATTATGCTACAATTAAATTTAAATAAAATATTACAATTTATCGAATAAATAAAATTTTTTTTACTAGAATAAAGTTTTGTTACTTAAATTAAACTCGATAACTAGTAAGAATATATGTATATGTATATGTATATGTATATGTATATCTTCTTACGTAAATAATTACTTAACAAATTATAAATACTTTTTTTCATCTCTGTCTAAACCTCTCTTGCAGAGTTAACATTTTAGAAATAAGAAAAATTTTATTCATACACTAACTTATAAATTAATTTATATTTTATGCGTAGAAAGGGATTTTGCTTATAGAAATTTCAGTTGATGGTAAGGTTTGTGGAAAGACGCAATTAATACCCTTCTCATTATATTTGACTGTCAGTTGACCGTTAAATCTAAGAGTATTTCGGTAAAATAATACCCACTTTACTGATTTCATTTTAGCAACTTCAATATAGGGTCAAAATCAAACCTAAGAACCCAGAACAAAAGTTGAAAATGGGTATGATTTCTTGTTGAAATCAGACGAAACATCTGCAATTTCTGAATATAACAAGTCTTGGACAATGGTGGCACAAATGATGACAAAAAATTTCGCGCCATTACTTCATGTGCAGACATATACAGTGAGAGAACAATGTGACTAACGTTATTTTCCTGCGTTGTCTTCACTGTTGAGGCAAAAATTGAAGATATTATCTTCAATTTCAACATCAATGTAAAGGTTTCGCAATGAGTTCGAAGTATTTATTTATTCCTGAGTCATTTTCTTTGCATGCTTGTTTGTTTAAGAATTATTTGTTAGTGAATTATTTTCTATTTTATGTGTAGAAAAAAGAAGACGCTATTCTTGAAAACTCAGTTGTTTTAAAGCCATAATTTGTTAATTTAGAGTTGATTTCAGTGAGGGTCTGTGACGAAAGAGTTGAGTGTTGAGAATTTTGAGCTGGGTTTAATAAATGGCTGTGGAGTATAGTTGTTGTGAATCTAATTTGATGTAGAAATTGACCTTTTGTTGGCATTTTAAGTGATTCCTAGCTTTTCGGGTTTGTAAATTGAGGCATGTTTAAAATAAATAACGATTTAGAGGAAGCAATTTGCCTCTCGATCTGTTTTCCCCACAACTAAAAGCACTCTGAAATCGCTATTATGGGCGAGTCTTTTGTGTGAATATTGAACATGGGAACTTTAGAGGCTGAAGTATGTGATATTATTATGATTTGTGGGAGTATAATCTAATCATGGGATTATTATAGAATATTTTCTCCTTATTGGTTCATAGAGTACTCCAATGTTCTTAATGTCAGCAGCATGTTCTGCAAATCCTTTATGGCTACATGGTTAATGTGTCTTGAGATAGAAAATTGGAGCTTTCTCATGCAATGATGAACAAGGACGATTGATCGTTGCTTTTTGCTTGCGCCGGTGATGTTGTTTAAAATGGAATTTCTAAGAGAAATTTTGATTTAAATTGGTTTGATGGTGGTAAATGTATGAAACATCGTAATTTTTTCTTGGCCTAGATGGATTAGACTACATGAAGTTTATGAACTTATGATCAAGAAGAGTGAAGTGTAATAATTTCTTTGATTCAAATATCTAAATGAAGAGATGGAAGGAAGATGAAAAAATAATCTTTTTGAATCAAATTTTCAAATAAACATTAAGTGAAGTTAATTTACTTAAGAGATTATTAAAATTGTATATTTCAAATAATTCTTTTTTGGTATGGGGGTAATTATGTAATTTCATGAATTGATGTTGGTCAACAAACAGTCAAGGGTATTAAGTGTGCAGCTCCAAAAACTGAAATTTATAATTAAGATGTATATCAATGTTAAATAAGTGTTACAATAAATTTTAGAATAGTAAGTTAAAAATTATATTTTTATGTTGGGTATATAAGTTTAATATTGATTTATAAATTGAATATAACATTTATAAATTTTATTCAAGTTTAATGTATAAAATTGCATTTATCAATTTTATATTAACTTACACATCATGTGTAACATTATATATTTACCTGTTTTGCATGCTATTGACAAAAGGTTTTTTTTTTTTTTTTTTAATTTTTATATTTTAATGGATGTTTACAATTTTTTATTTTAATTTTGTTTTTTCACAAATGTTGTGCATTATATATAGTTTTTGTTTTATTATTATAATATTCTATATTGAATATACTATTTGAAGGGTTATTTAAAAGTTTTATGTCACATTGCACAAGTTGAGTTCTATTTACAAATATAATATTATCATTTACTAATTTGATGTTGACTTATAATTGTATCATCACATTTACATGTTTGATGTCGGGTTTATAAAATTGATATTTATTTTTACAACTGAACATTGTTTTATTATTTTTAATCTTAAATTTTACAAATACAACATTTTACTTATAAAATTTACATTATAATTTGATTTTTGGTGTCAAGATTTATAAGTGTAATGTTGATTTACAAGTTTTATATTATATTTATATGTTTTAGTTCCGTTTGCAAATATAATATTACTTTCTAGAAGTTTGATGTTAACTTTTACTTATATCATTACATTTACATGTTTGATATTAGGATTATGAAATTGATTTTCATTTTTACAACTTAACATTGACTTATTATTATTATTTTTAATTTCAAGTGTATATATATTTTTAATTTTATAAATATTAAATTTTACTTACAAGTTTTACATTATAATTTAATTTTTCAAGTTAAGATTTACCAATATAATGTTGATTTACAAGTTTTATAATACATTTTTATGTTTTAGTTCTATTTTCAAATATTATTTTGAGATTTACTAGTTTTATGAAATTAATCATTTTTGCAACTTAATGTTGATTTATTATTTTTAATTTTTAATTTTAGTTTTAGTATTTACTACGAACGTTTCACTTACAAGTTTTAAATTATAATTTAATTATTTATGTCTAGATTTACAACTGCTATGTTGATTTATAAGTTTTATCTTACATTTGCAAGTTGTAGTTTCATTTACAAATACAATATTTTCATTTATTTGTTTGATCCTAATTTACACTTGCATTATCACATTTAAATGTAATTGCAATGGTTTATAAAATTATTTTTTATTTTACAAACATTAATTATATTTTACTTACAGATTTTATATCAATATTTAATTTTTTGTGTCACTATTTATTACTAAAATATTGATTTATAAATTTTATACTATATTTGTAAGTTGGTATTTCTATTTACAAATATAATATCATCATCGTCCTAGCTTAATTTTATAAATTTCAAGTTCAAAGAAAACTCTCACAAGACTTGGCAATAAATAAACATTGGTTTATCACTAAAAAGTTTTATTTACGCATAAATGAAGAAATATTATTATTCGAAGGACTCTCATTTAAAAGTTGTTGGACTTGTTAATTTAAATTTTATGTTTTTATTTTCTGTCTTTGAGTTAATTTAATGACAATATAGTGATTTTATATAGGCATATAAGATTAAAAAAATAAAAAAATAGGTAATATAGTTTATGTATCAAGTGGTGTGTGTGTATATATAGATTAAAATATAATTAATTGATATTATACGTGTAAAATATAAATTAATTTATTAAATGCTAGTGTTTGAATAATATTTTTCTTCTTTCTTTCTAAGTCTATATAATTCAACTGCAAAAGAGATTTAGTGTAAGTATTAGTTATATTGTTAATATTCATAGAATTATTCTGTATTGATATTGATATAGCATAGCAGCAGCATAGCATGTGATATTGTTTTAGTTTTAATAGATGAAATTAGGCAAATTTTCTCCTCTTTAAGGATGTATTTATTCCTTGGAAGGAATCCATTATCCAAGAGTTAGAAACAAAAGATTTTGGTAATTACAATTTAGAAATAAAAAAAAAAAAAAAACCATGATTTCTTGCACATTCCTAACCCTATGTAGCTGTATTATATAGACTACATTTGATTTAATCGTCTAAATTCATCAGTTTTTAATTATTAATAACTTTGAAATTTCAATTTTATATTTGTTTCTTAGGATGTTATTATATCATTCACTTGAATTTATTTTATTCTTTCTTAATTTCGTCTTAACTGAATCTGTTTATTGATTTTAATTAAAAGGATAATATTAACAATTTGTAATGAGTGCGTCCTTTTGTAAGCAGTCAACAATGAACTGCGTAATTGATAGGATTAGTACTAATTTTTATGTATTAAAACTAACAAAACAATAGCTGCCAACAACGATGTCGTCTTTCATTTGTCAAGTCAGCTTTAGCGAGATGTTAATCTCTAAATATCCAGGTCTGTTTCTTTCCCTAAATTCAAATGGATTTGTTTCAAATTAATCTTATTTTCTACATGTAATGATCTTTCCAGGCTGCTACTTGAGGTCATTAAAGTCAAATTCTACCACAATTATATTTTCAAACTTCACTGCTGTCTCATTTTCACATTGACCAGCTGACCAGACCACATTGCCCAACTCAACAGCATGCATGACCTTTTCTTTTACTATGCTAAAACAACCACATGCAATCAAATCAACTCAAATCAATTATTCCCTCTCCTCTCACTTTTTCAAGAGTATATTTTTTAATTTTGTTGTCCCGATCAAATCCAAACACACATGCACCATCCCCATATGCTCTTTTTTTTTTTTAAAGTTAAAAAGATCATTTTATATTTCCTTCCGAAGAAGACAAAGGTGAACACGGTCCATACACAAAATATTTTAACCATGCTATCACAATTATTATTAATGTATAACAATGATAACTACAAAATAATTATTCTATCTACTGTTTATCATTTAGTATTAAATGCAGGGAACAAATAATATGCAACTAATATATCGATACATCCCTGATTTTCAGTCATTAAATTCAACTACTTCATATGGAATGGACGAAATTCGTAGCAAATTAAAATACCAAGAAAATCGCTATTGACTTCCAAACAATTCACAATCCATGCTTCTTCTCACAAATATTTCATTTGCATATTCTTCTTCGCAACCCAAACTTCACAATCCAAGCTTCTTCTTGCAAACTCTTTATTAGCATCTTCTTCTTTATGACCTAGATTTGTATAATTTTAGTGTAAAATATGAAGTGGGGTTAGAGGAAAAGGAGCGAAGCAGGGCCGGAGGGGACCAGGTCGCAAAGGGGCCCAGAGGGGGAAATTGGATATCAGTTTTGCTTGTGTTAAGCATAAAAGTTGGAACTTGGGTAGTTGAGTTTTTCAATTTTTCTTTTCTTAAAACTAGGAACTCGGAACTAGGGCAGTTGAGTTTTTGAGCTGTTCTTTCGTGTTACGCCCCTGTCTAAGGAGTTCATACGTGACAACTGTTACAAACTTTCGAGATATATTCTTAATTTCTGAATATATTCCTCAGGCTTATAAGCTGTTTAAGTACTTGTTCCCTATATAATTATGTTTGGGTATTTGTTCTTTGTATAATCATTCTTATAATCTTGTCTTTCCGAAATATTCTCAAACTATATCATAAAATAAAAGTATATTTAATATAAAATACATATAAGTTACATATCTAATTTCATTGGTTTACATCTATAAATAAATATGTACAAAAGTTTCTTAAACAAACCTAGTGGACTATCTTACACAACTAGTGAGTTGAGAACAAAACCAATACCTTAATGCTTTATACCCTGAATGATCACCACTACTTGGTAATGTTCTTTACTTCGCTCAATTTTCGAAAACTAGAAGATGAGGGGGGTGCGTATATGGAAATATACTCTGTGAATGGATAAAAATATATTTTTAAGAAAATATTTATATATACTTTTAAAATAATTTATTTTAACAAAACAATGGTCTGTTATTCAAAATCATTGGACTGATTCTCTTTTTCGGTGGTTAACTTGGCCATGGTAACTCCGAGAGCGTTAGTGAGTTTTATGCACAGAAAATAATATTCATTTAATAAAATAATTATTTTTAATATAAAAAATGCATGCACATTTTCAAATTTGTCCACCATTGACGTTGGCTTTGAATAGTCATGTGATGACACTCATGACTATCCTCGACGATTCTGCAGGTGGACAACTATATAACATCATACATCATCCACATATATAACTGTCTCACCTGTGAAGTACTTACTTAAGCGGCCCCTAATAGGTCCGTCCTTAGGCTACTACTTTGTAATTACAATTATATGCAATTTTAGTCCTCTCAGCCATATCACCAATACAAAGCCACAATCAAATCCATGTATACAAATATTTATAATTCTTCCATTTTCAACATCAATATGAAACACATATTTTCAATATCAAACTTGAATTCCTAGCTAATCACATATCAGCTCAATATACATGCCATCTATGTTTACGTAAATCAACAATAATAAATATATTTCTTAATTAATAAAATAATAAGTTTTATAAAACATTATCAAAAGAGTAAAAATAATCCACTTATAACAAGGGGAGTGTTACCACTCCCACTATTAATTCTCACACTCATTAAGTTCCACTCGCGGATTATCATACACCATAAAATCACTCATTAAGTTCCATTATTAACTTATAAATTTTACTATTTAAATAATCAATATAATTGTACAAAATACAAATTTCGTAAAAAATGCAACTAATTTTCTTACTTTAATGCATTTAACTAAGTTTAATTAACTAATGCAATTTTCTAGATTTTCAATAATGAATTTCCGTAGCTAATTTATTATAATTCTCATTTTTTACTATCTCAAATTTACACATTTTAGTTTAAGCAAATAAATACGGTTTTAATTTAAATACTGTAGTAAAAATATTGTTAATGTTAGATTTACTATAGTAAAAGACTGTTCATGTTGGAGTTACTGTAGTTAATACTATTTTTATTAGATTTATTGTACAAATAGTTACTGTACAAACTAAAAATACTGTGTAAACAGTAATTATGCATATTAAAAGTACTGTATAGATCGAAGTTAATGTAACACATTAAAAAATACTGTAGCACTTTAAAAACACTGTAACACATTTAAAAATACTGTTTATCCGAGAGCAAATCATCTTAATTTCTTTCCACAAGCATCTCAATCAATGCAAATTCAACTTAATACTACATTTTTTACTCTAATTCAATACAATTCTAACGTCTCTTACTCAAAAGCTAAAATTCAAATTTTTTTTGCATTAAATAACTTATCGGTAACTGAAATTGGAAGAAAAATGGCTTGAATCCAAAGTATTTTGTCCAAAATTGAGAGAGGGAGGGGTGAGAGAGTTTACTGCAAATGAAGAAGAAAATGGAGAAAAATGGCTACAAGTTTAGGGAAAAAGAGAAATCAAATTGTTTTATTTTTGCTCATATAATTTGAATTAGACCTCTATTCTTTTTAATATTATAAAAATAGCTTAAAATTTTAAAAAATTTTCATTTTTGTCTCTTTGAAAAATTCTAAACCTTTAATACTTCATAATCTTTACAATTAAGTTCAAAATTAATTATTTAAATTTTCTTACTTGTTTGTTTCATTCAACTTAAAACACTTTTATTTCTTCAAATGTCTAACTCTATGAATTTAAATTTAAAAAAAAAAAAGAAATTACCCATTTATTCGAAGGATGGGGTTTGCAATCCTACCCCTCCTAAAGAAATTTTATCCCTAAAATTTTTTTACAGATTTTATTACTAAAACAGATGGGGAGATTCCTCTTGTATAAAATTATTTATGTCTGATTTATTTTACTCAGAGTTGGTGTTTCGCCATAAGGCTTTAATCATCATCATTCTTAAGACTAGCCTAAGATACCTTAATATAAATTAATAATACGTCTTATTAACATATAGTCAAAAAAATTTCGACAGATTCTCGTATAATTTGGACAAAACTAACTTGTAATTTAATATAAAATACTTCAAAATTTTCGAACATTCCAATATACTCCAAAATTCATATCTGTGAAAGTAACTTCATAAATTTCCATGGATACCATACATATATATATATATATATCAATGAAATTAATTCATGTTACCATAACAACTTAGAAATTATCCAATTACAAAACAACATCGACTAATATCAATACACTATATGGTAATCAAATAATTATTCTCCCAAAAGGTCACAAAAATATTTCAAGATCGCGTCAACAAAAGGATTCAGTAACATCATTATATAATTTAATTTATAAATAATTACCATGACTTACATGAAAACATGATATCAACTAAAACTTTAATTCTTTATTGTTTTAATTAATACATTATATAAATATATACCAAATCTTGCACTACTTTAGTAACATCGCACAGATTCATAATCATTGAGACTTGATTTATAAATAAAATTTTCTACTTACAACGAAAGATACATAAGAAGATTCACCAATAAATACAATGTCATAAAACAATCAAATTTATATTACAATGTCATGTTAATACTAACCGGATAAATGTTATTACATATACAAATTTAATCTAACTTATGTACATATCTCAGCTATCTTAAAACTTGATAATGCATGCATTGACTAAATTATTATTTTACATCTACCTTTCCCTAATCTAATCCATCAAGATAGGCCTTACTACAAGATTAACTACCATGAACCTGATATCATCGTAACTTAAGGTTATAAACAAAACCTTCAATTTTACCCATAAGGGCATGTATGCTACTCAAACACATGCTAAAGTATTAGAAGATTTCATATTCGAAGCATTTATCACTTTATTAAGATTTCTTAAATAATGCTCGATAATCAGGTCAAAATCCTTACTTATCTCAAGCCATTTCCACTGTACTTATCTCGATAATGTCAGATTCAACTATAGAGTATTAAGCATGCTCTCACATTATTTCTAGAGTATAACAGAATTTCAACCACTATTAGGGTTATAGACTTATTCAAATAGGGGTGTAAGGTACGATGGACAAAATCCAATAATGCTACTAGAGCATTAATCAACCCAAATGGCATTACTATGAACTCTTAATGTCTATGTCTTGTACTGAAGACAGTCTTATAAACATTATTCTCCCAAATCTCTTATTGATAATATCCAAATTTTCAATCAATCATAGATAATACAGTCACTCCTTGCATTTGATCAAAGAGATCATTTATATGAAGCATCAAGTACTTATTCTTTAGTAATCACCTTGTTCATCTGACAGAAATCAGTACACAACCTCAAGGTACTGTCTATTTTCTTTATAAATAAGACAATTATGCCCCAAGTCGAAACACTATATCTAATTAAACCCTGGTTAATCAATTCTTACAATTTAACTTTGAGCTCTCTAAGCTCTGTAGGAGACATACTTTTTAAAGGCATAGAAATTGAATTATTTCTAAGCTTAAGATCTATATTAATAATCAAAATCTCGTTCCAGGGGTATTCTAAACAACTCATCTAAAAATTCATTTGGAACTCATTTATAATCGAAATATACTGTAGTCGATTCCTTTGAAATAACATGTCCACCGTAACCCAACTTTTATGATAATAATTCCATTCTTAGCATAACATCAAATTCTCAAATCCCTAGAATAACATTGTCTATTTCTAAGATAGTATTTCCAACTATGACCTCAAAATATCTAAATATTGCTTTTGCTAAGCAATTCTTACTCCAGTGGTATATATATTAATGAAAGACCTATTAAATCTAGGTTCTATAAGAATGTACGTGAGCTGACCCAAGATCAACACCATATTTGTGATCACATCTGGATTTTCTTGAACTTATTTCCTAGTTCCAAGTAATACTTTAGTCTAAACCCTCGGCTGGTTCTTTCGTATACTAAGTGTAATGCCTAGTCAACTTAGGTTGTCCTAATCTTAGACAATTTGTTTCAATATGATTTATCTGCCTATAATAAAAGCACTTCAATGGAGCACCACAAACGCCACTGTGAGGCTAATTACAATAAGGGCATCTACTAACTTCCTGCGCTTGTTAAGAATCTGAAGTGGATCTCAAAACATTATATCCTTGTCTAAATTCAAATTTAGGGGATTTATATAGAAAAGAAAAATTACTAGCAGAGCTAGTAATAGAAGCATTGCTTTATAAACCACTGTTGCGGTTTTCTTTTGAAAATCTTACCTTCCTTTCCCTTATCAATTTTTCTGTCCGATGGGTTAACTTTTGATATATCATTTACTAATCATAAAACTATCAAACCTGAGGTTCTATCACATTGGAGATTGTTTGTGTCCATACAATTGCTTCATCAGCAAGCAAACCTTGCTTTCATCATTATTTTTCTATCCATTTACCCATATGTCATTTACTCTGAAATCAAAATATTCAAAATAAAGTAACTCTACTCACAAATGGTTTCTTCCATTAAATTTCTCTATTATCAAGAAATTTAGCCTTATATTTTAGAAGAGATATTTATTTAATAATCTTAATTTTGGAGCCTTATATTTTTCTCTCAAACGAAAACACCAATTGTTAGAAGCATAATTTACATTTTTAACTTCCGAAATTGAAAACTTACAGCACTTTACGAATGTTCTTCTATCATATTCAGCTTCTCATTCGTACTATACATTTCTCCATTGAATTTATGCCAATAATCATGAACTGGTGACAAATATATTCTTAACCATACCTAAATTCCTTCAATTAATAACTTAATTGTCTTTATATTTCATCCATTATATTACGTTATAATACACTATTCATCATAGATAGAACCACTTACAAAGAAACAAAATTTAGTCAGCCAATTAAAGTTAATAGTTACTAAGAAATTCAAATACTACACTCTGTAATTCATACGATTAATATTACAATATGGCTTCATATTCAACACTCCACCAATTTAAAGAAACTATAACTAATCCCAAAGAGATTACTTTTGAGGAAAATTTCATACTATAATTAATTACAACCAGCTACAAAAGAAATTCTCGGATATCTTTGCACTAACTAAAATGTTGGAAATGTACATTCAATTTGCAAAACCATATTCGCATTACACAATTCATCTATAAAAAGAAAAGTGAAAGAACGACGAGCCACATGACTGTTTAAGCAGTAATATTAACTTTCACTGATGTGTACTAGTCTTGGATGCTAAACTTAGTGTCATCTACATTTACTGCTTTTAAAACAACAACATTTACATTTATTACTAAACCCACTAAGACAGACAACCCATTAATATGTATATTTCTCCTTCATCTCTACTATACATCTTTTAAGAACCCTCAAAATCTCATTTTAGCTTTAAAATTTAAATCTCGATTTGTCCAGTAAACTAAGTGAAATAAAATTTCTTTTAAGTTTTGATGTATACCTAACATTATCTCATATTCTTATTATATGTATTATTATTACCTCTCACTTGTTTTGTAGGGGGTGTAACCACCATCCAATCTAATCTCGCACCTTGTGATATTTTATTATTTCTTAGTCTACCTTATGACAATATTATTTCTTATTGAAATCACCATAGAATAAAGATGTAAGCACTTCCAATCTCTTCATAAAAATTCGACCTACTCAAAATCAAAACTAGTTCAATTTTTACCGAGATTCAAACTTAATCAAATCAACACGTTATCTCTGAATATACATCATGATGGCATTATTTACTACAAAAAGAGTTCACAATTTCAAAGCTTCTATATACATATATATTGGTGGTGATCAATCCTTAAGACTCAACTCACTTATTGTTTATTGGGTACTTTTTATAATTTCGATTAAAAGTCAGGTAAAACAGTTCCAAAATAATTTGAAACACATTTCCAAAACTATTTTTCGAAATCGTGGCTTTAATACCAATCTAATTATCACACCCCTGCTCGTGAGGTTCAGATGTGACAATCGCCACAGACCCTTGAGAAGCATTCTTAACCCTTGAATATGTCCCTCAGGCCTGTAAAGCTGTTTTGATATCTGTTCCTTGTATAATCATTCTCATAATCTTGTCTCTCTGAGACATTCTCAAACCATCTCATAAAATAAAAGTATACTTAATATAAAATATATACAAGTTACATATCCAATTTCATTAGTTTACATCCATAAATAAATATGTACAAAAGTTTCTCAAACAAATTTATTAGACTATTTTACACAGATAGTGAGTCGAGAACAAAACCAATACCTGAGAGCTTTACACCCCTAAATGATCACCACCACCTGGTAATATTCTTTACTTCGCTTGATTTCCTAAAACTGGAAGGTGAGAGGAGTGAGTATATGGGGATAAAAATATATTTTTAAGAAAACATTCATATATACTTTTTAAACAATTTATTTTAACAAAACCATAGTTTGTTATTCAAAATTATCAGGCTGACTCTTTTTTTTTGGTTTTTACCTTAGCTGTGGTAACCGGGAGATCGTCAGTGAATTTTATGAACAGAAAACAATGCTCATTTAATAAAATAATCATTTTTAATATAAAAAATGCATACAGATTTTCAAATCTACTTACCACTGACGTTGGCCTCAAGTAGTCATATGGTGACACTCATAAATATCATCGACAATTCCGCAGGTAGGCAATTCCATAACATCATACATTATCCACCCGTATAACTGCCCCACTTACGACGCACCCATCTAGGCGACCTCTTATAGGTTTGTCCTTAGGCTATTACCCTGTAGCTACAGTCACATGTAATGCTGGCCCTTCCGGCTATATCACCAATACAAAGTCATAATCAAATCCATGTATGCAAACATTTATAATTTTTTCATTTTCAACATTAGTATAAAACACATATTTTCAATATCAAACTTGGCTTCCTGACCAATCACATATCAATTCAATATACAGGTCATCCATGTTTATGTAAATCAACAATAATATATCTATTTCTTAATTTATAAAAAGATAAGTTTTATAAAATATTATCAAAAGAGTAAAAATAATTCACTCATGGTAAGGGGAGGGTTATCACTCCCACTATTGATTCTTGCATTCATTAGGTTCCACTCGCGGATTATCACATCCTAATATCACACATGTATAATTTATAAATTTTATTATTTAAATAATCAATATAATTGCACAACATGCCATTTTCGTGAAAAATGCGATTAAATTCCTTATTTTAATGCATTTAACTAAATTTAACTAACTAATAACATTTTTAAAATTTTTAATAATGAATTTTCGTGGCTAATTTATTCTAATTCTCATTTTTGACTACCTCAAATTTATACATTTTTGCCTAAGCAAACAAATACGGTTTTGATTTAAAAACTGTAGTAAAAATATTGTTAATGCTGAATTTATTGTAGCTAAAGACTGTTTATGTCGGAGTTACTATAGCTAATACTGTTCATAACAGATTTACTGTACAAACAATTATTGTGTGAATTAAAAGTACTATATAAATAGTACATTGCATATTAAGAATATTGTATAAACAGTTACTGTACAGTGTAAAAATACTGTGCAGATCGAAGTTACTGTAACACATTGAAAATACTGTAGCATCTTTAAAAATATTGCTCACCTGAAAGCAAATTACCTTAATTTCTTCTCATAAACATCTCAATCAATGCAAATTCATTATAATACTACATTTTCTACTCTAATTCAACACAATTCTAATGTTTCTTATGTGTAAATTATTCAAATAAATAGTAATCTTAATTTCAATTTATATTTAAAAGCTAAAATTTAAGTTTCTTATGCGTTAAAAAAATTAATGGTAACTGAAATTGGAAGAAAAAAGACTTGAATCTGAAATATTTTGCCCAAAATTGAGAGAGAGGGGGTGAAAGGGTTTATTGTAAATGAAGAAGAAAATAGAGAAGAATGGCCAGGTGTTTGGGGAGAAAGAGAAGCCAAATTATTTTATTTTGGCATGTTTAATTTTAATTAGACCCTTATTCTTTTTAATATTATAAAAATAACTTAAAATTTTGAAAAATTTTCATTTTTGTTCTTTTGAAAAATTCTAAAATAACATTTAATACTTCAGAATTTTTACAATTAAGTCAAAAATTAATTATTTATATTTTCTTACTTAGTTCATTTTATTCAACTTAAAACACTTTTATTTCCTCGAAGGTCTAACCCTATGAATTTAAATTTCAAAAGAAAGAAATTACCGAAATTAAACATTTATTCGAATGACGAGGCTTACATTTTGTGTTTGAATATGCATATTCTCTACCTTAAAAACTTATTATATACCCATTTTCCTTAACTAGAATTGAGTTTTAAGGACCCCTCTATAGTACCCATTACATATGGTTTTAATCCCAATTTAAACCATCTCTAATACCTGTATAATTAATATATATATATATATATATTATGTTGAAGTGTTTACACTTGATGTAACATTACACTCAATAAATTACAATCAATAACAAAATTTATTTGTAGGATAATTACAAAACTTGTTTATGGCATATTATTATTTTTATGACTACTATTATTTGTTGTTTGAAAAAAGGCCTAGGGCACAGATAAAGCCCAATGGGCCTTTGATCCACAAAATACAACACAGGACCTTAACCAAGGTCTCACTGAAGACAAATGGAATTCGAGGCCTATTTGAATGTGAGCTCTTCATCATGACATGACAAAGATCTCAGGTGTGACGAGGTCTGAAATCTTCTAAGTTTAAAAAAAAATCTTAGACCTAGAGGTAGAATTCCGAGACCTACTTCACCAACAAGAGTCTCGGATACAACTTGGCAAATGCTTCAGGTAAACCACCGTAGAATAAGTTCATTCTTATTAGAGAAATAAGGTCTCAGGTAAAGTGTAAAATTTATGAGACTTCTCAACAATTACGTATTGCCGTCATAAAGTTCAAGTTTTCTCTGAACTTTTTCATAATAAGGATTTATAGCATAATGATGTATTATGCAAATATGTCTCAAAATTCTGTGATTTTTGGAGTATCAATACTTATAAAGTTAAGTTTCTGTGATCTCCGGAATGTTAATAAGTTTGTTATTGCGATTTTCAGATTCTTGAGAATCTTAATAAGTTTGAGAGACTTAATGATGAAAAGAGAGAGCAACCTATAAAAGGTAACCAAATATAACCAAGTAGGCACGTTACACATGTTAGAATACACAACATAATCTTGCATAAGTTTTCGTTGCCATTATTTTCTCTCTTAAACACAAAAAAATAAAACATTAACTTAAGCATTAGAGGATTTTCGCCGGACCACCAGTTTTTACCCTCGAGTTTTTTTGTAATTTCAGGAGAAACAACGATCGAGCAAGTAAGGAGACTGATTATGGTATATAGAGTTCTAAGGAAAATTTTGCTGCATCAATATTTGTTATTATTACAATTATTAACATGATTTACTCTATTAATATTTTTATTGTATTACTAAGGAAGTTGCTTTTACAGTCAAACGTTCCAATTGAATGGTATATATAGTAGGATATAACATGCATTACAAAAACACTAATTATGATAAACTTGTCTGGTTTCATCAACACTAAATTTTGATGTTTTGTGGCCTACCTTATAATTTTGAATTTTTTAGTTGAAATAGATCCCTTCAAGGTGTAAACGACCATGTCGTGGGGTGTGTTTTGATGTGTGTATCTATAGATTGCACATAAAACTCCAACACAAATCTTGAAACCAACAATGAAAAACTTGAAACACCTTTAAAATGAACTTGAAATAAAATATGTTGAACTTGAAACTCTAATGCATAAATTGAAACATATACTTAAAAAGGGTAATGCAAAACTTGAAACGTATAACGGAAGAGTTGAAACTAATCTCTTTAAGGCATAAAACCATGTTGTAAGGTGTGTTTTAATGTGGGTAATTACACGTTGGACTCGAAATATGTTGAATTTGAAACTTCAATGCAAAAGTTGAAATATATACTTGAAACCAACAATGCAAAACTTGAAACGTGCAATGGAAAAGTTGAAACGGATCCTTTTGAGGGGTGCATAACCATGTAGTGGGGTATGTTTTAAAGTGAATAAATGCACATTGCATATGAAACTCCAACGCAAATCTTGAAATTAACAACAATAAATTTGAAACACCTTTAAAATAAACTTGAAACAACATATGCTAAACTTGAAACTTTAATGCAAAATTTGAAATATATACTTGAAACCTACAACGAAAGAGTTGAAATAGAGCTCATTAAGGGCAAACAGTCACATCGTGAGGTGTGTTTTGACGTAGGTAATTGTAAATTGGACTTGAAACAACAATGCAAATTTAGAAATCAACAATGGGAAACTTGAAACACCTTTAAAATAAACTTGAAATGAAATACATTGACTTGAAACTTGAATGCAAAACTTAAAACATGTACTTGAAACGTGCTATAAAAGAGTTGAAACAGATCCCTTTGGTGAGCACATAACTATGTCGTGGTGTGTGTTTTGACATGGGTAACTATATATTGAACCTTAGATAACTACACAAATATTGAAATCAACAACATGAAACTTGAAAATGAATACGTTGAACTTGAAACTCCAATGGCAAACTTGAAGCGTGCAACAAAAGAGTTGAAACAAATCCTTTTAAGGAGCACATAACCATATCGTGGGTGCTTGTACATTGGATTTGAAATACTAACACGAATCTTGAAACCAACAACGCAAAACTTGAAATGGGTTTACAATGAACTTGAAACAAAATATGTTGGACTTGAAACTCCAATGCAAAAGTTGAAACATATACTTTAAATGTGCAACGCACAACTTGAAACATGCAACGAAAGAGTTGAAATCAATCCATTTAGGGTGCATAAAATCATGTTGTGAGGTGTATTTCGATGTTAATACCTATAAATTGGACTTGAATCACCAACATGAATCTTGAAACTAACAATGCAAAACTTAAAACGCCTTTATAATAAATTTGAAATAGAATATGTTAGACTTGAAACTCCAACACAAAAGTTGAAACATACTTGAAACAAACAATCTAACATTTGACAGAAAATTCATTCAGGGTGCACATGGTCATGTCATGGGGTGTGTTTTGACGTGGATATATGTACATTGTACTTGAAACACCAATGTGAATTTTGAAACTAACAACGTAGAATTTGAAATTTCTTTACAACGAACTTAGAACAAAATACGTTAGACTTGAAATTTCAACGCAAAAGTTGAAATAACTATAAAATAAATTTGAAATGAGCAACACACAAACTTGAAACCATGATTTAAAATTTGAAAAAATTAAAATATTATTAAGTAATTATTTATTAATATAAAAATTATTAAATTATGTTTTTAAATATGTTATTAATTATTTATATACTTATTATTGTGGGAACTAATTGGTTGTCCTAATTTTTTATTTAAATTGTTTGACTACCAAGAGACACCAAACAATAATTTAGTGTTGAGCGAGTCTTAAGTAAGACAGTCATATATCACTTCATTATGCTGACGTGATAAGATCATCTAATTAGTAAAGAGAGAGAAATTTATGAATTTGTGATAAATAAATAAAGTCAGAAAAGGAAATAAATAAATTAGGATTGAAATAAATAACGCTCTAACCTTTTTTATTTTCTACTAACTAAGGGTAACAATTTTTGATACAACCCACCAACCTGATATGAACATAACACGAAATTCACGAGTTTAAGTTTGATAATATGATACAATTATTAAATGAGTAATACGATATGATTAATAATCGTGTCGGATTAGAGTTTAGAGTTCTTGACATGTGAACTTATTTATAACACGATTAACTGTTCGAGTAATGATATCGTGCAAATTTATTTATAATTCATTACATTTTTTATATATATATATATTTTTATTTTGAAAAAATTTATAGCTATTTTTATTCATTTTAAAAGGTATTTAATTATATTTAGAATAAAATTGATTTGTATTTGAGAAAATATTATCATAAATATTAAAATATAAATAAAAAAATATTAAATTAGTAACATGATTGTAATATGTTTAACTGTTTAACAATCGTGTCAAGTTATAATTTTCACTTATTGACATGATTATTAAATAAGTCGAGTTTGAATTAACTTCTTTGACATGATACAAATACGACATGATTACACGAACTACCACTCCTACCGCCAATCTATGAATTTCTATTTGCTCGCTAATTGGATGGACTCACAACATTAGATAATGACAGGATACATTGTCATACCCAAAGCTCTCTTTAAAGTTTAATGCATTCAATATAATATGATCCTGTAACATAGAATATGGGTGAGAATTCGGATAATTGAGTCGTGTTTGTATTGTGTCAAGTATTATATAACAAATTTTTATGTTGACATGAACACGAACTTGTTTATTATTCGTATCAAAATTGTTAAACAAAAACACTATACAATTACACGTTTATTAATCGAATAATTGAATTGAGACAACATGACCTACCAACTCATTTATTAATAAGTTAATAGTATTAAAGTTTAAATAAATAAATAAGAATTAACAAGTGATCAATCCTGTAAATTGTAAGTCAAAGTAACATTGCCATCAACCCTTCTTGTCAAACATACATTGCATCTTCCCTTCAACAATATCAAGTTATATAACAAAACAAAACAGTTCTATCGGCCTAATTCTGCAACTATCTTAGCTTACAATTTTGCTTTACCATATAATTCTTACTGATCTAAGCCCATAAGTCCAAAATTTTCAGAAATTAAATAGAAATTGACATATTGGAGAAATTAGAGAATTAGCTACAGAATTAGAAAAACTATATTTGTCTTAACAAAATAGATTTACTCTTATATGATGTGCTAATATTACAAACTTAGTTTCAAAAGTCTCTCTACTATAGTGTACGACAGTGTTTAATTATTAAAATAAAGTTTTAATTGCAACTTTGAAAGCAATCTTTTAGATCAATCAAAATTTCATGGCAATATATTCATCTACATTTTTCATTAGAAATACTTCTGGTAGGACATACAGAAAGTCAGTACAATTAAGAACAAACGAATCTATCACTTAATAAAAGAGGAGCTTATATGTTCCCTGAAAAAAAAGTGAACACGTATGTAAAGATTTATGCAGTTTACCATAACAATTTATTAAGACATTTTACGCGAAAATTACTAAAAACTGTAGATAATAAAGGGGATTAAGAAAAATTATTCCAAGACAGGAACCACAAGTGACAGGTTGAACGGATGACACAGACTCATATATTAATTGTGTCAAAAATTTGGAATCAGAATTTCCATCCGTCCAGTTTTGACCAATAGAAGATGAATGCCCTGCTCCAATTTTTTATTTTTATTTTTTTAAAACTCGTTTTGTCAACAAAACAATAGTATTAGCGGCCATTAGCAGTGCTTGTGTTGTATGTATAAATTTCTCTCGCCACAATCATAGTGCAAGTAAAAAGTCTCTCTTTCTCTTCGTCTGAAAAAGAAACACGCACACAAGCATCCACAAAAACCAAACCAGATGATGACAGACCAAACTTTATGGGCGTCCATGACCAGCTGGTTCACCCCCACCACTCTCTTTCTCTTCGTCAACCTCGTCATCGGAACCATTGCCGTCACCTCTCGTTTCACTTCTAACAGAAAACCACGACATCAGTATGACCACCCCCGTCATCACGATTCACCCGCCCAACTGGCCCGAACTCCGTCTGTGTTAGACCCAGTTAAGTCCACCAACTTGTACCAATACAAGTTTCCCAACCCCATCCAAGAACCAGGACAAGAACCACAGTTTTTTCAGCAGTACACTGAACACGCATACGACACAAATGCGGTCCAACTGCACCAGGACCAGCCCCAGCTTGCCCGAGCTCCGTCTCTCTTAGACCGGGTTAAGTCCATCAACTTCTCCCTCTACAAGCTCCCCAACTCCAGCCAAGAACAAGATCAGCACTTTTTTCAGCAGCATACTGAACCTGCATACGACACAAATCCGGACGAAACGTACCAGCCACAGCCCCAGCTCGCCCGAGTTCCATCTTTCTTAGAACGGGTCAAGTCTATTAATTTCTCCTATGTTTGCAGATCCCAAAAAACATACCCAGAAGCGGAAACGGAGGTCGTCAGCGACCCAGAAACAGAAACAAACGAGGAGCATAAGCCGAAGCGAAGCAAATCGGAGACGAAGAGATCGACACCGAGAGCGCAGGAGAGTATGAAGAAGCCAGTGAGCGAGAAGTCGATGATGGTGGAGACGGAGATGGCAGAGCAAAGGAGTTCCCAAACAGCGAGACTGGAGAGAACGGTGACGATCGGTGATGGAGAACATGGTGTTGATGAGAAAGCAGATGACTTCATCAACAAGTTCAAGAAGCAACTCAGGTTGCAGAGACTGGATTCTCTATTGCGCTACAAGGAAACGCTTCAGGGAAGGTAAAAAAAAAGGTTTCAAAACAAAGAAAAAAGTATCGTTTGGGTTTTGCTTTTAGTCGAAGTTTCATGTAAAGGGCCTTTTTGCTGGCTGTTAGTTTCAGTGTTCAGCTTAGAGGTGGTCAATTGTGAGTTCAGACTTACTATTTAGTTCCATTGCCAGGCCAAACTGGAGGGGCTTTTTGGTTATTTCCAAAGGGTAGACGGTGGTTTCCTATTTTGGTTTGTTCATTTGATCAATAGCCCCGTTGTATCTTTTGGGGTTAATAGGTCTTTCTGTCATTTCATGTCTTTTTTAATTTTATAAAACTTCCTGGTGAGAGAGTTTATTAGAGTTATTAGTATTAATAAATTAATAAGTGCAGGATAGAATCGTTTAAGATACATGAATGAATGGTGAAATGCAAACGCAGTTTAGGAATTAAAGTTTCAATTAATAGTGTCATGGTGTTGGGGCAGTGTATTATTATCCAAGAATTGTCGGCTATAAAGTGCTTAAATGCTTCCGCATGGCTATGGCATATCGGAATGCGGGTGCCATTATTATTAGCTAAAAAAACATGGTTCGCGTAATATCTTTTCTACAGTGGAAGAAAGAAGTCAATGGCAGTTGAGTCACTTATTTGGTAAGTGCAAACCTTCACATGGCACAATTTTGTTGTTTCTTGTTAGTACTTGTACCATGTAATTGTGATTGCGTAAGAATCAGAGGTCGGAAACTTCGTCCTGTAATTAGCTGCATTCCGTCGATTCAATTTTCTGTTTGGTTAAGAAATTTAAGTCACGATCATGTAAATAATCAAGATTCTTTCTTTATTATGAGATAAAGTTGTAATTTAAAATTATATTATTGTGTATGGGTAAAGCCAGAGTTAAGCTGCATAGATACGTGCCCATATTTGTTTGGATCCAAGGGAAGATGTATACAAAATGAAAGGTTGTATATCCAGACTCATAGCACATTGGGCTCCGATTCTCGCCTAAACAGGGAATGACAATTCTTGTTGACTTAATTAAGGAGCTTTAAGTCAAGAAGGTGATGAATTATGTCCAAAATTACGTATATGTTGTAGGACCTTCCTAATTCTTGGCCTTGAAAAATTGCGAGAAAGAAATCCAAAAGATGCTGACTGATTGACGTTGCATTTAGTCTCATTTCTATCACCATATTCTAGTTACTTTGCTCATTATTATCCATCATCATCGCCGAAGGATTAGGGCAAAAGTTCCAGCATATGCAGAAGAAGATACTCCCTTCAATTACGACCTTACACGTACGTCTATCTAATGGCTTGATTTTGATAATAATCATGAGTTTGTGACATTTACAACTTGGGTGGATGTCTAATACTTTCAGTCAGCTGAAAGCGGACTTTTAATAAAAGATAATCCATCGTTTTGCATTGAGCATTTATTTGTTTAATGAACCAATTCAAAGCACAAGCACTTTGTGAAATTCTAATGGTAAAGCTAAATGTAGGTTTGAGAGTACTAAAAAATAATAATATGTATGTATTTTTAGTATTTTTTAAAAAATATTTAATGCTACTTAAAAAGTATTTTAAATATTATCTTAATTAATATGTAATTATGTATTGATTAAAAAATCATTGTTAATGTTAATTAAATTTAATTATGTAAAGTTAATAGGCAAATATATGAATAAATATTTATTTTTTTTTAGTTTATTAGTTACCTAGGCTAGTTAGTACTTACAAACGGGCATTATAGAAGTCCCCGATGACCATGATGGATTTTTGGTTTCTTTCTTTTTCATTTAATTATAAAATATGATTTTTACTTTTTAGTTGTTTTAGTCATGAAAATACACATCTAGATCTTCACAAATAAAACAATTTATTTATAAAATATTCTTGTCTCTTCTTCTCCATTTTCCTTCTTAACAAATCATTTAATAGTATTAAAATTATCATATTTTTTTAAAGCTAATTAAATAGTGTAAATAACAAAAATATTAACCATTAAATATATTTAATTGATAAATTTATTTAATTTATTTAATTATTTCTAACAAATGTGGTTTAGTCTTTTTATTTTTAAAATACAATTTTTTAACCACACAATTAAAGAGGGATGAATTGTGTTTTTAAATTTAATTTGATAAATTTAGATTTTGTAATTTAACCATACAATCAAATATGACCTTTAAAAATAAAGAAAGTGAAAAGAGAAATTAAACACCTTAAATTTATAGTGGTTCGAAACAATTTTGTCTACGTCCACTTCTTTAAGCTTTACTTTAAGATTCTACTATGAACAAATTTTGAAACCCCAATATTTTATTTATAATTAATGAGATTTTTGATACTCCTTTAAATCTTACAAATAATTCTCTCACAATCACTCAAACTCACTATACTCAAGTGAATAACAAGACTTGAAATCCTAAGACTCAATTTACAAATAAAGAAATTTTTGTTACTCTTTCAAATCTTACAAGTGATTCTTTCTCAATCACTTAACCTCACAATACCCAAGTAAAAAATCACTTCTTTCACTCTTTTACAGATGAGAATAGATATATAAAATAGATTACAATTTCAAATAATTTTTCGAAAAGAGAGAATATTATAAATAAAAAAACTAAGTGTATGAAATGTGTTTGTAGCACTTTGTAAGCTCAAGATTTAATTTTGAAACTTGAAAGATGTTTGTAAACACTAAGACTTTGAAAGAAAAAATTTAATATTTTTAATGAATGAATGTTTGACTTGTATTTTTAGTTGGGGTTCGAAAACTAGTCATTAGACTCATAAAAAATTAAATTTTGAACGCAAATAGTCTACCTTTTCCTCGAACCGGTCGATTGTTTCTGCAAAATATGAGTAACGATCATAATTGTTCAGCAACCGATTGACAGTTTGTGTGAATCAATTGACTTGTTGCGTGAACTTGTTGACTAGTTCAAACCAATAGATCAATTTGAGGAATCGATATGTTGGTTCCTCATGTTTTTGAACTTTTCAAAAATCTTACAATTTGGTCCCTAAACACTTTGTAATTTGGTCATTTTTCAATTTTGAAAAATACAATTAAGTTTATATCCTAAGTTTCAAAAATATAAATTTTGGTGTATTTTGCAAGTATTAAAAAGTATGTTTTTACAAATATCAAATGAACTTAGAAACTTACAATAATTACACACATATAAGTATATTTTTTAAGATTTAATAATAAATACCCTTAGCTTGTATATTTATTCTTTAACTTGAGTTCTTGATACTTTCTTGTTCATTTGCTTGATTGAATTGATATATTTTGTTATTATTAAAATATGAGTTTATATGACACTAAGGTCAATAAATATTACTAATTGTTGGGATATAGTCTGGGATATAAATAAAACCCAATAAGTTGTGGGCTCAAAATAAAGTATAATGAAGAGTAAAAGAAGGGTCTAAAGCCCGGCTCGATCTAAAAGGCATTATCTAGTGGATAATAAGGATCCTAGGCATAGTGGGGTCGAGACCTCTTGAGGTTAAATAAAAGACCTCAGGTTTAGAACTTATTTCGAGACCCCGTTTATAAAGATCTTGGGTATAGCATTGCAGAGGTCTCAGGTATATAACACAGTTTGAGCTCACCCCAAGTGAATGAAAAAGTCTCAAGTAAAGATTTTCAAGACCTCTTAGTAGTTGCGTGTTAACAGATGATTCATCATCTTTCCAATTTTTTTTTTCGGATTATTCCATAATAATGATCTTTAGTCTAGTAGATGTATTCTATAAGTAAATCTTATTCTATAATAAGGATCCATTACTTAGTAGATGTATTTTGCAAGAAAGTCTCAAGATTTAGCAAAATTTAAAAAGTTGAAGATTAAAAAGTAGAATCTCTGTAATTCATGGAATCAGAATACAACTAGAATTGTTATTTCTAGATTCCGTTAAATTCTACTCAATTTGAAAGACTTAAACAACCTATAAAAGGAGGCTAAGAGCAACCAGGTACGTATGATGATTATTATGAAAAAACAACCCTAGAGCATACAATTTGTCATAGTTTTTCTTTTTTAGCTTTCTTTCTCACATCACAAAGTAAAATCCTAACTTAAGCATCAGAGGGTTTTAGCTGGACAACTGGCTTTTACCCCGATATGTTTCATTGTGGTTGTAGGTTGAATATTTAAAAAGAGAAGATTGGTGTAGATGTACTGAGTCCAAAGAAGGATTTTTGCTGCATTAACATCAAGAGCCATCTATGGGAATCTGAACAAAAAGTTAGAAGCAGTTGCAGCTAAAAGAAAATCATGGTGACTACATGAACTTATGCAACTAGAAACCAAACAACAGTGAAAAGAAATCTCTTTGATAATCCTCTTGAGGAGATAGTGGCAATTAACCAAAACGATGATACTCGACCACTACCCTTGGAAGATGTGAATCACAGTTCAGAGGCATCTTCTCAGCATCAAGATCTTTCCAACCCAGGAGTCATAGAAATTGCATGGTTGGTTGAGAGACTGGCTGATAATGAAAAATAATATGCAGAAAAAGATAAGCAAATCCACATATTGGCTAAAGAAGTTACAAAGATGAAAAGAATGCTTCAAGCCAGTTCTCACAAGTTGGGAACACTTATATCGATGAAAGCAGTGGAAAGCAGCATTCCAAGTTCTACGAATACTAGGAATCATGAAATTGATCTCTGGCAAAATACCACTAGAAGGAAATACACATCTACGGAGAAAAAAATGAGAGTTTTTAACTATCCACATAAAGAGTTGTAAGGAAAAAATACTGCTTTCAGGTTTATCAATGAACCTGGACTAGAATCACAATATTCCCTAAATGATTCGGTAATCATTCTCAAGTGAGGATCAGATGAGCTAGCACCTTGTTTGAGATTGCATTTTAAATCCCCTTTTTTCAAAAATATCCAAAATCTTGTTCTTACCAAGAAGTTCAATATACCTTGGATAAATTCCTTTATAGGAAAAACTGACCTATCCCTACATATGGACATTTTCATAGAGATAATGCTAATCTAAGGGCTTGATGAGTCCCGAATATCTCACTTATTCCCTTTGACATTAGAAAGACAAGAAAAAAAGTGGTTCACCAGTTTAACCTTAATAACATCCATATCTGTGAACATTTATACGAATTATTCGTTAACGAGTTCAGAAGGGCAACTGTTAGCCACAAAACCCCTAGCTCATTACTACTCATAAAGTATGGGGAATGAGAAAGTCTAATGAACTTCGTCAAGAGATAGTATGACAAAGTAATTTAGTTAAGGGCTTATCATCACTCTCTAGTATTTGAATGTTTCGGGAGAGGTCTCTGAGTGGACCAGGGATGGTATGCAATACAAAAATCGTCTGTCACTACCTATGAAACAGCTCAGAAGAAGTTACTGGATGAGACCAAAATTAAAGACCAGATCACCCTCAAGTTAAAAGAAGAGAAGGCACTAGGATTGTCACCTCTTAACGAGGTACGAAATCAGAGGACAGACTTGAGAATGAGACAAGATGACAGAAGAAATTTTCAAGATGCCTATAGAAGGGGAGGTCGGATTCTTGACCAAAATAGAATGGATAGTAAGGAGAATGATTTTCCCATGAAGGGACAGCGTTCGCCAAGAAAACCTGATGCGAGAAGAGTAGCCCAAGTCTAAGAGGAGAGAATCTTCACTTCTTTAAATGCACCTCTCTCACAAATTTACAAGGAATTAAAAGATGGGGAACCATACTGATGGAACCTTGCCCTGTAAAAACTAAGCGGAGCGGGAATACAAAGAACAATCTCTGCAAATTTTACCAAAGCGCTGGACACTTAACAGATGAGTGTGACCTTATGAATCAGGTTAAGGTATTAATCCAAAATAACTATTTACCAGATTTCATGGCAAATAGTAAAGAACGGCTTGACATCCTTACACAAGAGAAATAATAATGATCATACTATGGTAATCTCCAGCAGAGCCACATTAGCGGGAAATTCCAATAGGGCAAATAAGAATTATTCAAAACACTCGTTGCCAAACTCCACCTCGGATATTCATGTTATGAATGTGAGAGCCGAGAAAAAAAAATAAAGAATCGCCTTAGTTCTGATTATGTTCATAGACGAAGATGAGGTGGGAGTACATTATCCTCACGATGATGCTTTAGTGATAACATTAACGGTAAGAATTTCTCAGGTTAGCAGAATCTTGGTAGATACAGAAAGCTTAGTCGACATAATCTTTAAAGAAACCTTAGACTCTCTAGGGATTGGAGACTTGAGGTTGAAGCATGTCGAGACTGGTCTTCATGGCTTCGATGAATCATGCATATACCCATTGGGAGTAGTACAACTACCTATCACTATGGTTGAAAAGTCATACATAAAAATTCGTGTTACTGCTACAAGGTGTGATTCCTTGAGATTGAATTAAAACCAAGAACATACATACACTCCATAGAAAATGTCAGGTCTAGAGACAGTCAAATAAAGTAGTGATCCTATCATGCCTCTATATAACTTTTGATCTACATCATTTCCTATTTTATCCTTATCTAATAAAGTAGAAGTACTCATAGAAGTTTGAATGAATTTGCCTTCAATCATGTCAAATTTTCTTAACAATTCTTTGATGTATTTTGATTGGGAGATATAAATTTCATTAGTTGTTTGTTCAATTTGAAGTCCTAAAAAGAAATTTAGTTCTCCCATCATGCTCATTTCAAATTCATCCTTCATAAGATTTGAAAAGTTAATGCACAAGGACTAATTTGTGTTTTCAAAAATGATATCATCAACATAAATTTGAATTAATAAAATGTCAATATCTTTATTTTTAATAAAAAGCATAGTATCAACACTCCTCTTCACAAAGTTATGTTTTAACAAAAATTCACTAAATTTTTCGTACTAAGCTCTAAGTGTTTGTTTTAAATCATAGAGTACCTTAGTGAATTTGTAAACATGATTTAAAAATTTATAGTTTTCAAATCTTGGAGGTTATTCTACATAAACTTCTTTGTTTATAAAGCCATTTAAAAATGCACTTTTGACATCCATTTGGTAGAGTTTAAAGTTTTTATAACATGCAAAAGTTAAAAGCACTCTAATAGCTTCTAATCTAGCTACGGGAGCATATGCTTCATTATAGTCTATTCCCTTTTCTTGACTATATCCTTGTGCCACTAATCTAGCCTTATTTCGAGAGATATTCCTATTCTCATCGAGTTTGTTTCTAAACACCCATTTTGTATCTATAGCTGGATAATCATTAGCTTTAGGTACTAACGTCCAAACTTCATTTTTTTGGAATTGATTTAATTCCTCCTGCATAGCTACTAACCAATTTTCATCTTCTAAGGCTTCTTCAACTTGTTTTGGCTAGATTTGAGAGATAAAAGCTAAATTTTAAATTTCTTCTAGATTTTCATCCATTTCTCTTGCCTTTATTCTAGTTTTGACCTATTGTAAGGGATATTTTATTATTAACTCTTTTGGATGGTTAGATGATATCTTCATGCTTTAGGAAGTTATTTAAGGTTTTCCTCTTCTTCTAAAATTCCTTTTTCATTTTCTATGGATTTTTCATTTAAATTTAAGTTTTTTAAATTTTCTCTTATTTCTAATTCATTTTTTTTTTGTAATTAATTTAGTCAAGTCGAGATCAAATGCATTAAATGTGACATGCACGGTTTCTTCCACGACTTGAGTTCTCTTATTGAAAACTCTATAGGTTTTGCTTTTGGAGGAGTATCCTACAAATATTCCTAGATCGGATTTAAGCTCATATTTTTCAAGATTATCTTTAGTATTAAGAATATAACAATTGCATCCAAATACTCTAAAGTATTTAAACTTGTGTTTTCTTTGAAAGATTAGCTCATATGGAGTTTTGTTCAATATTTTTTTAATTAGAAACTTATTTGTTATGTGACATGTAGTGTTGATAACTTTAGCCTAAAAGTATTCGGGGTAGGTTATACTCAGTATTGTTCTACCTATTTCTTGTAAGGTTCTATTCTTTCTTTCGACAACTCCATTTTGTTGTAGGGTTTTAGATGCAGAAAAATGTGAGAATAACTATTCTCATCACAAAGATTTTCAAAGTCTTTGTTCATAAATTCCCTACCTTGATCACTCCTAATTTTTTCAATTTTATATCTAATTTTATTTTGAATCCTTTTTGAGTATTTTTCAAATGTTTTAAATATGTTGTTTTCGCTATCTAAAAAGAATACCTAAGTAAATCTAGAGTAATCATCCATGATTACATACGTGTAATGTTTTCTTCCTGAGAAAGCAATCCTATTTGGTTTAAAAAGATCTATATGTAAAAATTCAAATGGTCTTATTGGAGAAACTAAATTTTTGGATTTGAAAGATATTTTAACTTATTTTCTTAATTGGCAAAGACTACATATTTTGTCTTTTGTGAAGTTTAGATTGGGTAGGTCTCCTAATAAGCCTTGTTTAACTAGTTTTCGTGAGAGATCCATACTACAATATCTTAATCATCTGTGCCACTTCCAAGAATTATCACAAAGAACTTGCAAATAAATATTATTCACTTCATCCAAGTTTTCTAGTTTTATGATGTACACATCATTGTTTCTAAGTGCATAAAATAATTTATTTACATGCTTATCTAACACTTCACAACAATTTTTAAGAAAAACAATTTTATATCTATAATCACACAATTGGCTATTGCTAAGCAAGTTATAATTTAGACCTTCAATATACAGAGCATCTTTAATTGAAATTGAATTAATACTAATGGTACCAATACCTTTCACATTGCCTTGGCTATTGTCTCCAAATATTACATCTTTTTGTTCCGTTTTCTTTAGATAGAGAAATAGCCTTTTGTTTCTTATCATGTGTCTTGAGCAACCATTATCAAGAAACCACTTTTTCTTGTGCTTGTTGTTCTTCACATGAGGTACTTACACAAAAGAAAATTTTATTTTGGTACCCAAGTGACTTTGGGTCCATAAATATTAGTTCTACCTTTGAAGATCTTAACCATTTTAGCATGCATAATCTCTTTGAGTTTTGTACCCTTAGGTACTTACATCATCTTAGGTCAATTGTATGCATTTTTCTTATATTGACATGTGTTAATATAATGCATTTTCTTATTACAATAATGACATGTAATAGATGAAGTTATTTGTTGAGAGGATTTCACAAAATAATTTGCATAGACCTTTTGTTTAATTTCTTGCTTATAGTCAAGTCCAGCTTTATCAAAACTAGTTTTTAGCTGTCTAAAAGTTTATATAATGATTATTTTCCTTGTGTAAATTTTGCTAACACTTCTTTAAGGAAAATTATTTCATCATTCAAGATTTTATTTTCGATTTTTAATACATCATACTCCTTAGACATGCTAGATTCATTTTTAAGTTCAAGTTCTCTAACTCTTAATTTTAATGAATTATTTTCTTTTAGTATTAAAGAATTCTTTTTCTTCATCTCTTTATATTTAACATACAATTCCTGAAAGTCATCCCCAAGTTCTTCATATAATGCACCCAAATCATCTTGTAGTAAGTTATCATTATCACTACTTATGCATGTGTTATAGTATGAAGAATTTCAGTTAAGGGAAATTACCTCATCCTCTTGTTTTCTCATGAGGCAGAAGTTGGATTACTCATTTTCGATGATAAGGTGCTCTCTTCACTTGATGAGTCATCCTATGTTACCTTCATTGCCTTCTTATTTTTCTTGTCTTTCTTTTCCTTTTTTAGTAGACATTCGGGTCTTGTATGCCCTAGTTTCTTGCATTCATAGCACATGACTTCTCTTTCCTTTTCCTTCTCCTTCTCATGTTCATTGTTCATATTGAATTTTTCATTTCTTGAGAAGTCTCTTTGTCACACATGTTTCTTACTAACTGCTAATATATAAACACATATACTAAATATAATGTTACTCTGTTATTACACAAAAGTTAAACAGTTATAGTTAATAAATTTTTTTTAATACAAATATACATATATTACAACACCTTGTAATACAAATAGCTTGATAATTACATATCCAAAAATATTCGTACTAG
>JAXCLQ010000013.1:8218506-8298391 GCA_035584115.1 Cedrela odorata | reverse complement strand
TATATATAATATAAATTAAGCCCATTACATATACATTACTAAATTAGGCCCAAAACATATATATATATATATATATACATATATTCCTAGCCCACTTAGATTTTATTTTAATTCATAATCTAAAATTTTAAAAATAACCTTGTTAACCATAAAATTTCCCTTTCTATCCTTCATGTCTATTACTTTTACTAAACTTACAAAAATAAGCTCATACATCTACAAAGGAAATCACAGGTGTTACACTCTTCTTCTCCAATTTTTTCCTTTAGGCTTATCTTTTTTGAAGTACTTTTTCAGTTTCTTGGGTATGAGAAGAAATTCGTCCTCCTTGGATTCTTCTTCGCTTTCATTGTCTTCTTCTTCATTTTTAGTGATCTTTAAAGTGACATTTTTCTTTCCCTTTTCTCTATCTTCATTATTATTTCATCTGCCTTACAACTCATAAGTTGTTAGTGATCTGAGAAGCTTCTTAAGTGGCAATGTTCTTAAATCTTTTGCTTCTCTAATCACTGTCACCTTGGCTTCTCAACTTCTAGGTAGACTCCTTAAGATTTTGGTGACAATATCTGCATTGGAATAAGATCTACCAAGAACCTTAAACTCATTAGTAATGTTAGTAAATTGAGTAAACATATCCTTAATATTTTCATGCAGTTTTATTTTAAACAATTCATAGTCGTGAACTAATATGATGATTTTTTATTCTTTAACTCTACTAGTGCCTTTGTGTGTGACCTCAACTGTGTTCTAAATGGACTTATCAGTTTCACATCCTAAAATTCTATTAAATTCAGCTTTATCTAAGGCACAATAAAGTATGTTCATGGCTTTTACCATTTAGAGTGAATCTAATTCTCTCTTTTGGTGTCCATTCTCTCTTTGGCTTTAAATTTCTTTCTCTAGTTAATCCATCCTCTATTTTGGGTGGAAAGTACCTATCTTTTATAATGTTTAGGATTTTAAAATCTAGAGTTGTCAAGAAGATTTGCATTCTCTTTTTTTCAGTATACATAATTTGTCATATTGAAGAATGGTGGCCTGTTTGTAGATTGTCCCTCAACTATTTGTGTTTGGTTGCTGTTAGATGCCATTTGATATACTTCTTAAGGTTGTAAATCCTATTTAATTGAGTTAAGTTATAATACTACTTGTTGGCCCAGTTGGCAACGCCTAAGAGGAGGGTAAATTGAAATTTTAGAAAATTAAAAATCTTAAAATGAATATAATACAGTATAACAAATAAAACAGTAAAAAGAGAAAACAAACACAAAGTTTATAGTGGTTCGGCATCCTAGGCCTATATCCAATCTCTCAGTTAGGATCACCACCGAGGTTCAATTATCTCGTTATTTTTTTGGGTCAAGTGAAATCCGCTACAACTTCTTCTGAGGTGAGGGGCAACCATATACTTACTTTCTTTCTTGTGAAGAGCAACCCAATACAATTTTCTTTAACTCTGGGCGAAGATGAACCCAATGCAATTTCAAAAATATAATTTTATTTTTAAACTCTCATAATAGAGCAAATGTATCAATATGCTCGTACAAAGAAAATTTCTCTCATAAGAAAAAATGAAAATTTTACAGTAGTGAGAGAAACACATTATTCACGTTGAGAATGTTTTGTAATTGTTCACAATAAGCTCTATTTATTCCTTTTATTTTTTTATCTTCTATTTATATTTATTCTTTTTGTGAAAACCCTTGTATCCGACGGCTTAATTTAATACATTTAATGTCCACCATAAATGCTATAGAAGTTACTGTTGAGTTTTAAATTGGCAAGAAGTATCGATCCGTTTTACAATGTATTGATTTGTTTGTACAAAAATTGAATCCGAGTCTCGAGTATCGATGCGTTTATCTTTACGTATCGACTTGGTTTACTTCGTAATTAATTTGCAACTCTCTAAAATTATCATGTATCTATCTTCTTGAACTCAGGTATCGATCTGGTCTGCTCTGTAATTATTTTGCAACTCTCTAGAATTGACATGTGTCAATCTCTTTGAACTCAAGTATTGATCTGGTCTGGTCCATAATTATATTGCAACTTTTTACAATTGACATATATTGATCTCCTTGAACTCAGGTATCAATCTAGTCTGCTTCGTAATTATTTTGCAATTCTTTAGAATTGGAATGTATTAATACTTTGAATTCTGAGAGTCAATCTTCTCTAAATGTATTGATCCTCTATGTTTGGGTATAAATCCATTTTGCTTGGATATTCCATTTAAAACTACTATCTTGCAGGATATCGATCTCTTTTGCCTTCAAGTGTCGATATTTTATAAATTTATCGATCTGATTTATTGAGGTATCGAATCATTTATGTCTAAGTATCGATCTTGTGAAGCTAAAGACACACTTTTCACAATTTTTGTTTAGTCAAATCATAAGCACAATTACAAACAATTTTTCTTGATTCTCAACATGCTTAAATTCATTTTATAATTATTATTTTACTTAACATTACAATGAGTTCAGTCATCATCAAAAACATACGATTACATATTATGATATAATCAATTTTGTATTTCAATTTATAATATTATATCATTAATACCTTGTAGAGAATGTCGGGTTTAGAGGCAGTCAAATAACGTAAAAAACCTATCATGCCTCTGTACAACTTTTGATCCACATTCTTTTCTATTTCATCTTTATCTAAAGAGGTAAAACTGTTCATAGGATTTTAAATGGTTTTACCCTCTATAATGTCAAATTTTTTTAATAGCTCTTTGATGTATTTTAATTGGAAGATATAAATTTTATTGTTTGTTTGTTTAATTTGAAGTCCCAAAAAGAAATTTAATTCTCTCATCGTACTCATTTCAAATTTTCCTTTTATAAGATTTAAAAATTTAATGCACAATGGCTCATTTGTGCTTCCAAAAATGATGTCATCAACATAAATTTGAACTAATAAAATATCATCATTTTTGGTTTAATAAAGAGTGTAGTGTCAACACTCTCCCTTACAAAATTATGTTTTAGTAAAAATTTATTAAGTCTTTCATACCAAGCTATAGGTGTTTGTTTTAGACCATAAAGAGTCTTAATGAGTTTGTAAACATAATTTAAAAATTTATAGTTTTTAAACTTGGGAGGTTGTTCTATATATACTTTTTCATTCATAAAATCATTTAAAAATGTACTTTTGACATCCATTTAATAGAGTTTGAAATTTTTGAAACATGCAAAGGCTAAGAGCACTCCAATGGCTTCTAATTGAGCTACGGGTACATAAATCTCATTATAGTCTATTCATTCTTCTTAACTATACCCTTGTGCGACTAACCTAGCTTTGTTTCTAGAAATATTCTCATTCTCATCAAGCTTATTCCTAAACACCTATTTAGTACTAATGGTTGAATAATCATTAGGTCTAAGTACTAAACTCCAAACTCCATTTCTTGAAATTGGTTCAACTTCTCTTGTATAACCATTAACCAATTTTCATCCTTTAGAGCTTCTTCAACATGTTTTGGTTTAATTTGAGAGACAAATGCTAGATTTTGAACTTCACTTAAGTTTTCATTGATTTCTCTTATCCCTCTTCTAGTTTTAACCCTTTGAGAGAGATCTTCAGTAATTAGATCTTTTGGATGATTAGATGCAAATTTCTATGTCTTAGGAAGTTCTTTAGGGGGTTCCTCCTCTTCTACTATTTCTTTTCTTTTTTTCTATGGTTGTGTCTTTTAAGGTCGAGTTTTTTTAATTTTCCTACAACATTTAATTCCTTTTCCTTTTCTTTACTAAATTCATTTAGCTAAGTCAGGATTAAATTCACCAAATGTGATATGTACAATTTCTTCCATAACTTGAGTTATCTTATTGAAAACTTAATAAGCTTTGTATTTAGAGGAATACCCCAAAAATATCCCAAGATCGGATTTAGGCTCAAATTTTTCAAGATTGTCTTTGGTGTTGAGAATATAGCAATTGCATCCAAAAACTTTAAAGTATTTAATTTTGAGTTTCCTTTAGAAAATGAGTTCATATGGAGTCTTATTTAAGATTTTTCTTATTAGAATTCTATTTGTTATGTGACATGCAATGATTATAGCTTCGGCCCAAAAGTATTCGGGTAAGTTATCCTCACTAAGCATGGTTCTACTCATTTCTTATAAGGTTATATTCTTTATTTCAGCAACTCCATTTTGTTGTGGGGTTCTAGGTGCAGAAAAGTTATGAGAATATCTATTCTCATAACAAATATTTTCAAAATCTTTGTTCACAAACGCTCCACCTTGATCACTTATAATCTTTACAATTTTGTAACTTATTTCGTTTTAAATTTTCTTTGAGAATATTTCAAATATTTTAAAAGTATTACTTTTGATTTCTAATAAGAATACCCATTTAAATTTAAAATAATCATCAACAATTAAATATGCGTAAAGTTTTCCTTTAAAGGAGGCAACTCTATTTGGTCCAAAAAAATTTATATGTTAAAATTTTAAAGGTCTTGTTGTGAAAATTAGGTTCTTTAATTTAAATGGTATTTTAACTTGTTTTCCTAGTTGACATAGACCACATGAATGGTATTAATGAGATGAAATTAGGAAATGGCCATATATATATATATATATATATTTTCTCATTTACTAAAGTGTCATTAGTCTTTTAGTCAATGACAAATAAGTTTCAAAGCTTGTTCAACAAGCTTTTCAATAGTAAATATAAAATATCACTTAGACCTCCATATTTTAAAAAAATTATAAATTAACTCCAAATTCGGTCAAACTTATTTTGACAAAAATTATTTTAATTTCATTTATAATTTTAAATATTGATGGAATTTTCTAACTTACTCTAAGTTACATTCGGGTCATTTTATAAAACTTTCAAGTTTGTTAAACCATTTAACGTTTAAACCATTTACACTTTTCGCCAAATATTATCTCCGAGAGTGCTAACTCTTTTGTGGATAATATTTATTCTCTCTCATATCAAGGAAGAATACAAGTTATTGGTTGTGACCTCTTGGGTTCACTGTAGAGTTAGCTGTGAGCTGAAATCAATCTTATCGAGTTCGTTTCAAATAATTCGGATGCTCAACGACTATGGTTAACATCTAGCAACTGCCATAGTCCTTAAACCAGAATGAAGAAACTCTTCATCGAACCTTTTATGATTAATTATACATTACATGTGAATAATCTCCTTCCATTTGTCTAATCCCAATTAAATTAGGGTTCACGGATGTCAAAACTCTAAATTTAGTCATATACGGATAATTAGTCAATACTTGCTTAACTTGTTACTACGAACTCTTCATATGACATGTATGCTTTGGCCAAAGACTTTGTTTTCAGCCGTTTACTAATATCTATCTAGGACTCGAGTTTGAACCGAGTCAACGGAACCTCGAAATCTTCTGTATTGAGTCAACGGATTCCATCTGACAATCATCTGCATCTCAATGTAAACAACACATGACCAAACTGGCTTGTATGTAAAAGACATGATTAGTCTCGCATTTATACACCATATGAATCATGTGTATCTATATCGATCAACAACTATGATGCCTCAGGTCTAATGAGTAGTTAACACACTAGTATAATTATATGATGAATTATTGATAACATATTTTCGTGTGATTCATCATAACTTTGGTCATATTCAAAAAATAGTTCTCTGACTGTTAATCCATACTAATGTCCTAATGATATGACTATCATGTCATCCACATTAATATTATCTCATGATATTCACCGGAGACATTTAATGTGCCTACTGTGGAACATCGATGCCCATTCGATATTGCATATGTAAGGAACTATTTAGATAATCTAATTATCTTGGACAATTCATATGCATATTCTATCATTAGTATGTATAGGTAAAAGAAGCAGTATACACACATGAATTGAAATAATTTCTTTTATTAATAAATATGTACAATACATATTGCAATAGTAATTCAATACAATATACCTAAAATCGATAACACGAATGGTTTTAAGGTATACAACACTAACATCACATACTTTATTTTTTGAGAATTTGAGATTAGAAAGGTTTCTTAATAAGCCTTGTTTAGCTAGTTTTCGTAAGAGATCCATGCTATAATATCCTAACCTTCTTTGTCACTTCTAAGAATCATTACATAGAACTTGCAAATAAATATCATTTAATTCATTCAAATTTTCTACTTTTATGATATACACATCATTATTTTTAGGTGTATGGAGTAATTTATTAGCATTCTTATCTAACACTTCACAAACATCTTTAAGAGATATAACTTTATAACCATAATCACACAATTAGTTAACGCTAAGCAAGTTATACTTCAAGTCTTCAACATTCAAAACATCTTTAATTAAAATTGAGTTAAAGCCAATAGTTCTAATACCTTTCACCTTACTTTAGCTATTGTCTCTAAAGATCACCTCTATTTTTTTTTCCTATTTCTTTAGATGGAGAAATAACTTCTTGTTCTCCGTTATATGTCTTGAGTAACCACTATCTAGGAACCACGTTTTCTTGTACTTTTTGCTCTTCACATGAGGTCCCTACAAAATAGACAAGTTTATTTTGATACTCAAGTGACTTTGGGTCCATATACATTAGTTCTACCATTGAAAGTCTTACATGATTTCTTTAAGTTTTGTGCCCTTAGGTATCTACATCATTTTAGGATTATTATATGTATTTTTCTTACGTGGACATGTGTTATTATAATGACTTTTCCTATTATAGTAATGACAAGTAACAAAAGAAATCATTTTTTTTAGCAGATTTTATGAAATAGTTAACATAAGCCTTTTCTTTTGTCTCTTGTTTGTAGCCAAGTCTAGCTTTATCAAAGACTAATCTTTAGCTAGCTAAAAACTTGTCTAATAACCCTTTCTTTGTATAAATTTTGCTAACAACCCTTTAAGGGAAATTATCTCATCCTTCAAGGTTTTGTTTTCATCTTTTAATACTTTAATTTCTTTAGATATGCTAGATTCATTTTTGATTTCAAGTTCTTTAATTCTTATTTTAATTAATCATTTTCTTTTGAAATCATGGAGTTCTTTTTTTTTTTTTACTTCTTTATGTTTTACATATAAATCCTAATGAGGACGTGTTTTTTTTCATTGGATGAGTCATCCTATATGACTTTCATTACTTTCTTCTTCTTCTTGTCCTTTTCATCTTTCCTTAGTGGGCATTAAGATCTTGTATACCCTAGTTTCTTGCATTCACAGCAAATGATTTCCCTCTCTTTCTCCTTTTTGTTGATCCTCTTAAATTTGTCATTTCTTGGATAATCTCTTCTTCTCTAATTTTTTTTCCCTTGGGCCTATCTTTGTTAAAGTATTGCTTTAGTTTCGTTTTTTTTCTCTTCATTTTTAGTACTCTTTAAGGAAACATTCTTCCTTCCTTTTTCTTTATCTTTGGCCTTATTTCTTCTACCTTCCAGTTTGTATGTTATAAGTGATTGGAGAAGCTCTTTAAGTGACAAGGTTTTTAGGTTCTTTGCTTTCCTAATGGCTGTCACTTTAGCTTTCCAGCTTCTTGACAGATTTCTTAAGATTTTCGTCACAACATCTGCATTGGAATAAGATTTACTAAGAGCTTTTAGTTCATTAGTAATGTTAGTAAAATGAGTGAACATGTCTTTTATGCTTTCATGTGGCTTCATTTTGAACAATTCATAATCATGAACTGTTATACTAATTTTCGAATCTTTAACTTTGCTTATTCCCTCATATGTGACTTCTTGCATGTCTCAAATGGACTTACCTATTTAATATCCTAAAATTCTATTAAATTCAGCTCTATCCATAGTATAATATAGGATGTTTATAGCCTTTCCATTTAGAGTGACATGGTTTCTCTTTTCAGGGTTCATTCCTTTTTTGGCTTTAACTTTCTTTTACTAGTTCTCTCATCCTCTGTTGTGGGTGAAAAGTACACATATTCTATTATATGAAGGATTTCAAAGTCTAATGTGGTTAAGAAAATTTGCATCCACTTTTTCCAGTATGTAGAGTCAGTCCCATTAAAAAATGGTGGCCTATTTGTGGACTGTCTTTTAACTATTTGTCATAGATTGCTGCTAGATGCCATTTTAATTTACTCCTATAAGTTGTAAATTCTGTTTAATAGAGTTAGACACTTATACCACTTGTTATTCCAGTTGATAATACCCAAGAGGGGGGTAAATTGGGTTATTTGAAAATTTAATGTTTGAAATGAATGTAATCATAAATGTACTGCAATAAATAAAAGATTAGAGAGAGAAAGATTGCAAACACAAGATTTATATTGGTTCAGCAAGATTGGCCTACGTCCACTCTCTCGGTTTTAACTCACCACCGAGGTTTGACTATTTTCTTGTTTTTATGGGTTAATTAAAGTTCAATACAACTTCGTCTTATATGGTGAATGACAACCGTACACTTTCTTTTTTTTGGGTATAGGGAAACTCAATACAATCTTCGTTTAATCCGAGTAAAGATGAATCTACAGTAATCAGAAATAGTTTTTCTATTTCTTCACTCTCTAGAGTAGATAGTACAATAAGCTCACAATTTGATTTTGTCACACAGAAGAAAATACAAAAAATAATTGTAGTAGAGAGAGAAAGTATTTTCATGTTAAGAAATCAAGATGAATATTCAATGATTTGCCAAATGTGCTTTGTTGATTCTTCTTATCTTGAAATCTTTAATTTATACTCATTCTTCTTATGAAGATCCTTGTGTCTAACGGCTTCATTTGGTGCAATTAATGCTCACCATAAATGCAGTGAAAGTTACCATTGAGCATTAAAAACGTCAAGAAGTATCGATTCATTCATGCCAAATTTGAATTTGAACTTGTCTTTCATCCTAAATATAGATCATTTCTTCTTCGCGTATCGATCTAGTTAAGTTCATAAATAATTTGAAGTCTTTGATTTACAATTTATCGACCTATTCTTCAAATTTATCGATCTGGTTCGGCCTGTAGTTATTTTTGGACTCTCGGATTTGCAATGTATCGATATCTTCAGCATATATATTGATCTGGTTTGCCTTGTAATTATTTTCTAACTTTTGGATTTATAACATATCGATCTCTTCATTATATGTATCGATCTGGTTCACCTTGTAATTATTTTTCAACTCTCGGGTCTGCAATGTATTGATCCTATAGACTCTGAATATCAATCCTCTCTACATGTATCAATCCAAATACTTCAGTTATCGATCTGGTTCACTTAGTAAAAATTTCTGAACTCTTAAACTTACAAAGATATCGATCTCTTGAACTCTGAATATCGATATTCTTCAAGTGTATTGATCCGTGAGGTCAGGGTATCAATCCATTTTGTGAAATGGTCAATCATTTAACTATGAGTATCGATTTTGTTGAGCTTTAAGATATAATTCTCACAGAAAATCATTTAGTCTGCTTATAAGTTTAATCACATACAATTTTCTTGAATCTTAACACAATCAAATGTATTTTATTATCCTTAAATTAAATTGATATTACAATAATTTTGTTCATCATCGAAAACACAAAGTTAAATATCATGATATCATCAATTTCAAACTAAAACTACTAACATGATATCATCACTAGCAACCACCAACCCTCCATAGTACAGATCGATTCTCACCATAATCGGATAGAGGAGATAAAATCCTACATGCAAGAAGGAAAGCTCTTGGATGACAGGAATAAAGCCAGAAGAATTAAAAATAGGTCGGCAAGGTATACTATTATTAACGGAGAATTTTACAAATGGGGGTACAGCATCCCATATCTTAAATGTCTCAAATCTGAAGAGGCAGCACTAGTTCTTGAAGAAATCCATTGTAGAGTATGGGCGGACATAGGGAAGCTCATTCAATGGCATATAAAATCCTAAGATAAGGATATTACTGGCTAAGGGTGTTCATAGGTTCCGGGTTGACCCAGAACCTTATGGAACCGAACTAGTCGATTAAGTTCTTGAACTAGAATCAGTTTGTTTCAATTCAGTTTTGGTATTAGAAATAAAAAATTGATTTATTTCAGTTCGGTTTTGGTTCTCTACCTTATGGAATCGAATCGAACTGACGAATTGAACTCGACTCGTTTGACTTAGATTTGACCCAACCCAACCCCAAAAAATTAAAATAACAAAGTCAAAATATGCCCTAATCTCCTAATTCGATCGCTCATTTGCTCTCCTCTAAACCCCAGTGAGATTTCAATCCATGGACCATACTGTTGATATATTAGTAATCAAGCGCCTTCAAGGGAGGAATAAAGGTCAGTCTGCAATTTTTGTCTGGGTATTGGCTCGAATCTCTCTGTTCTTCCTCAATAAGCGCAGTCCTCCATCACCAGGTTAACTTATCTTTCTTTGATGAGAAAACTAGAGATATATAGGAATTATGTTATGTTTGAATTTCTAGAAACTATTGCAACTTCACGTTAACAAGTTTGAAACTTGGATTTCACACAAGTGGGTTTAGTTCATATTTTATGATATTTGTTTTCTAAGCTTCGAGAACATTATATGTGATAAAATTTATTATCAGTTTCTTTATTTTTCTTTGTCGTTAACGCTTTTGGCTGATGAGAAATATTAGCAAATTGTAAAACCATAAAATTAGACAGTTAAAATAACATCAGCTGTATGAGCTGGAGCTTCATATATATTTCTTTATCCATTTATTGCAGAAATTATATGTGGATTGTGCAGGGATTCTATTTATTTAATCATCTTCTGTAAATTTATTCTGTTTTATGATTATTATTGATCTTACAAGTTAAGTTTGATGAATACTTGAAGTTAATACTATAGATAACAGGGTGGTGTTCGATTTTTAAATTTATTATGTTTTAAGATTATTATTGATTTTACAAGTTAATCATTATTATGAGAAATAGTATGGGCTTAATTTTTGGAACCCAAAATGATGAGTATTTAAATATTTATATATAATAGAAATGATGGTGAAAACTTTTCTTGCTTGCTCACTGATATTTTTACAATTTTTACAAGTCAAGTTTTGCTTGCTCGCTGATTCTTGATTTTACAAGTTAAGCAATTGAAGTTTCATTTGGGTTATTATTGTGAATGGGCTATTTTTTTCAACCAGAAAATGGAGAATGGTCAGTATATATATTTGTGAAAGAAAGTTCAAGCTTTTGTTGTTTCTGATTACTTTGATTGTTGTAGAAAGATTTAATATGCTGGTACAATATGAAGTTTTATATTAGAAATAGGGATTTCATACATTATACAATTTAATTCTGCTGAGATGTCTGATTCAATTATAATTAGAGCTAGATGGTAAGCTTTAACACAGTTCAGTTGCTTGTTCAAGGAAGTTATTATATAAGAGTTTGCAGATGATTGTTACTTGTTGCTTTAGGTTGAGTACCCCTTTAACAGAGTTCAGTTGTTGAGCTGCGAGAGGCCGTCATGGTGGGTTTTGAACTTCTTGGGGGTGGTTTAGTTAGGATTCACATTTTAGGATGAGATATGGACAAGGCTTTGATTCAAATTAGTCATATTTGTCATTTAACAAGATTAGGATTTGTGTTATACCAAGAGCTGATATGGTAGAAAAGCATTGAAACCACTAAATTCATTATCATTGTCTTAAATAGACGTCTTCATTTGGATATGAACTTTTTCTCGACTTTCTTTGATGCCTTGATTGTTTATGGATTTTTATAGGTACACTAGTTTTTGGTTTGTAAACATTAGTTGTTCTTTATAAATTGAAAAAGAAAAATGAAAGCTTTAAAACCTATTTTCTCTTTCTATTAATTATTCTATTCTTAATGAAAATGTTAGGGAAAACACTAAATCTTTTATTTAAGCATAATGAATACCTTGTTTTCATGGACAAACAGGATAAAAACGGCTTAGTAGAATAACAGGGTCTTGTGTTTCCGCTAAGACAAAGACATTGGTGAAATTGATTAGTAGAATAACAGGGTATCTTGTTTCCGGACCGGAACTGAAAAATAAGGTACCCTGTTAAATGGAACCAAAACCAAAATTGGAACCGAATTTATTTAGGGTAGGTTTCGGTTCTAAATGGAACCAAAACCAAAATTGGTTTTGAACACCCCTATTACTGGCTAACACTCTCACAAGATACGGCTCAAGTGGTGAAAACTTGTCACGAATGTCAGGTATATGACAAGATTCCAAGGCAGCTTCTGGAGAAGCTGATGTCCTAACGAGCCCTTGGCTATTTTCCTAATGGGGATTAGATCTTATTGGTCCCATGCCATCCACCCGAGCCAATACAAGATATGCCATAGTAACTATTGATCACTTCACTAAGTAGGTTGAAGCTGAGCCTTTAGCCACCATCACTAAGAAGAAAGTTGTAGTATTCGTCAACTAGAATGTGATTTATTGGTTCAAAATACTTCAAGCACTTATCGAAGACAACAAAAAGTAGTTTGACAGCTCGAGCTTCAGGTAATTTTGTGAGGATTTCTTAATTAACCTTAGGTTCATGACACCTACTCATCCAAAAGCCAACGGACAAGTGAAAGCTGCGAACAAAGTGATCAAGAAGAAGCTCAATAAGCACAAGGGTTCATGGATCAATAAGCTTCCCAGGATTTTTTGGGCTTACAAGATCAATCCAAAGGTAGCCACGAGCGAGACCCTTTATAATCTCATCTTTGGATGTGAAGCAGTAATTTTAGTCAAGGTTGATGTACCGATTTTTTGGATTAACGACTACGATAAGGCATTCAACGATTAAAACTTGCGCTTGGAACTCGACCTACTTGAAGAGAAAATGAATCAATTAATGATAAGATTTGCAACCTACCAACAAAGAGTGGCCAGGTATGACAACAAACACATTCGACACTGTACTTTCCTAGTTGGAGACTAGGTCTTGAGACTAATCACCTTGAATACCAAAGTACTAGAAGAAGACATTTTTAGGGCAAATTGGGACTGGCCATATAAGGTCACTCAGATTCTGAGGTCAGAAGTCTATAAACTAGAGTTTCTAGATTGAACTAGGATTAAGAAACCATATAATGACGAGCGATTAAAGTTATATTACCCTTGAGGGTTATTAAGAATATGTAAAATCTTTTTACTCTAGAAATAAATAAATACGTTATTTTCCATCAGCAAGATGTTCCTGATAGCAAGGATACACTGATGAACAAAACCTCTAAGTCGAGGGACAAAAAAATCAAAGAATCTAGAGTAATATTATCCGTAGCTTGAATAAGCCTTAAGCACGACCTTAAGACGTACAAGAGCAAGAATGATTTTCAGATAGTTAAGTTCAAACAGTCATCTCAGGGTAATATTATCCATAGTTCGAATGAGTCCAAAGGTTGACTTCAAGACATACAAGAATGGAATGGTTCCTAGATGACTAAGTCCTACTTCCATCTCGGGATAATATGATCCACAACTCGAATAAACCCTGAGCATCGTCTTAAGACGTACAAGGACACACTTGTTCTCAGATGGATAAGTTCTCAGATGGATAAGTTCTCCATTCATATTAGGATAATACAATCCATAGCTCAAATAAGTCATGAACACGACCTCTAGACGTATAAGAGTAAAATAGTTCATGAGTAACTAAATGTTTTCCAATCATATCGAGGTAATATTATCCACAACCTGAATACGCCCTTAACACCACTTTAGGACATATAAGTGCAAAATGGTACCTCAATGATTAAACTCTCTCATTCACCTTTAGAGTAATAGGATCTACAGCTCGAATAAACCTTGAGCACGAACTTATGAGGTATAAGAGAGAGAATGGTTTCTAGATGGCTAAAGTTCTACAGTCATATCAGGATAATATTATCTATAGTTCAAATAAGTTCAGAGACTGACCTTGGAACATATAAGGACGAAATGATTCTTGGATGACTAAGTCATGCGCCCCTCTCAAGACCTCATTATCTACAACTCGAATAAGCCTTAAGCTCAGCTTTAAGATATATAAAATCAAAGAAATCCTTAAAGGGTAAACTTCTTAACTCATCTTAAGATAATATTATTTGCAACTCAAATAAGCCATGAGCATGGTCTTGAGATGCAAAAGAGCGAAAGGATTCCTACTTGATCAATTCTTATATTCATAACCCGAATAAGCCCTGAGCACGTTCTTGGAATGTACAAGGGAAGAAAGAGTTCTCAAATAGTTATGTTCAACCCTCGTCTAAAGGCGATAATATCCGAGGCCTAATTAAAGCCCAAATGTAAATAGATAAGTGGTTCCCATATTATTATGATCAATAAATTCAAGCTAGTGTAATAGTATCCAAAACTCGTTAAAACTGAAAGGCTAAGTGTTGTCAACTATCAAAATGAGTCCTGCTTGAAGATATTCTCTCTGAGATATGGAGGATAGAAGGTTGATGTTAAAGACACAAGCTCTATGTTATCAATTCAACTCAATTCAGGTCAGATTTCTCTTTGGAGAATTTTCAATTTTTACAACGATCAAAGTTTTGCAAATTAAACTAAGTATAGAGTATCAAGAATGAAAGAAAAGACAAGCAACGCAAGAATTCATATAAATCAAAAGTACTCTATTAATAATTGTACAAAGTTCATTACATTACTTCTATATACATAAACAAAAAGAAAAAGAAAAAAAACTAAGTGTTAGCTTCAATGGGTTGAGTCGGCTAACGGGTAGGTCTGATCCAAGAGAGCAGTAGTTAGGTTGGTAGGAGTGGCTTCAGTCGGCTCGGCTTTAGTCGACTCAGCAGAAGTCACATCAACTGCCTCAACGGAGGGAACAAAAGCAGTCTTCAAAATGGGATGAGCATCCCTTTTAGGCATGAGGTTGGCCAAAGAGTTCTCATTAAGACGTGGAGGCTTACGTCCCAAAGCTTTATATAACCAGTTCAAGTTCAGATTCGGATATCAGCCTTGGAACGTTTCGTAAGTTAGGTCAATTCCTTCATTGACCCACTCACAAATAAGGGCATCCATCGCCCCTTTAGCCTCTTCAACCTTCTTGGCCCAGAGCATGCACCTGTTCCTCTCAGCTTCCAAACTTTATTCTAACCCCCAACTTTTTGTTCAAACTCTTAGAGAAGTCTCTAGCATCCCTCCTTTAACTCATTTATCTTCCTGTTGGACTTCGTCAAGGAAGACACCGTAGTGACTGCCCTGACTTGGAGCTTTTCCATCTATTAAGCCCACCTAGCCTTCTCAGATTCAAACTTGGTTCTCTCTAAGACCAAGTCCCTTTCAGCCCTCTTATTAAATTCCGATGCCCTCAAGGAAATATCTTCTCTTCTAAAAATAAAATGGATATCTATTCACTTATCTCAGACACCTTATTGAAAAATCTAAAAGTTCTAGAGTTGAGGTATTCTCAAGAGCCTCAGAATATCTAGGACTGATCTTCATAGCCTTCTGGTTGATGTAGGGGAGGAAATGGGTGAAGAATTCCCTCTTGTCCTTAGGAAGGTCCTCTGGAAAGAGCCGAGGCATCTCGACGGTCTTCTTATCTATCTGCATAGATGACCCTTTCTTCTTGTAGCTCATCACCTTCTACTGCTGTAACAACCTTCTTCTCCCTCTTCCCTTTGCTCTTCCTCTTATCCATTTTGGGGGCAGAAGGAAGTGATTGGTCACCTCGGATCACAACTCCTTTGCTAGAAGTTGGAGCTTTGATAAAACTAGAAGGCCTGGTAGCATTGGAGGGAGCTGACGTCCCTGCAGAGCCCTTGGGGTAGAAGATCCAGCCTTAATCTTTGGAGCTTTAAGGGCTTTCTTTGCCTTTTTCCCCTTTGCCAGCTGCTTCAGCACCTCAAGAGGGTTCGATGTCGACTTCTTTGGGGTTATTTCTCATATAAAATAGGTGACACCAAGATTAGACAACACATCTCAAACATATAGAAGACGAAAAACAAGATGTTTACCAGTTTGGGCCTTTTCTGAAGCCAACTAGCTCTTAGACACATAGACATTTACAAGACCTGATAAAATCAAATCAACATCAGAGAGAAGAGTCCTCTGACTAAACGCTGAGGACCTAGTCATCTCAACCCTTTCTAGACTTTGAGCATTCAGATCAGGTAACTCACTCCAGGTGGTTACATCCCCAAAACATTTGGGCACCTGGATGTTATTGTTAGGGTTCCAATCACCACCAATGAAGAACCACTTGTTCTTCCAGTCCTTATTGCATGACGGGTTGCCTATTATTAGGTTGCGCTTCCCAGGTCGAGTTTGAAGGTAGTACTACCTAATATTCTTTATTGGATTTTTTTTCAGGAGGTATATATACTCAATTTCTTCAATTGAGGGAGCAGAATATGAGATATAACTCTCCAGGACAAATAAACCAGACAAAATCCTCAAACTATTAAGGTTTAGTTGGTAGAGTGTAATATTGAAAGACTCAAAGACTCTGGCAAAGTAATCCTGAATGGGGAGTCTAACCCCAGATGGAATAACTCTTTATTGAAAGAGATTTCTCCATCAAAAGGATAGCTAAGAAGCTCATCCTTTTTAGGAACCTTGAGGTAAACCACTTTAGAGATGTTGTAACACTAGGTGTAGGCTTCCAAATCAGATTCCATAGCAAAAGAAGAGAACCAATTTGTTTCATATGGTGTCAAACTCCTTCCCTCCAGAATAGGAGACAGGCAGAGATGACCGCTAACTTTTCTTCAAAGTTGTTTCCCCTGGAGGCAGCCTCGTTATTGTTTGAAACATAATCTATCTCTGTTGATAAGATAAAAGAAAAAGACATCAAGAGCTTCTCCGCATCATCAACAACTCGAGAAGTATTTGCCTAAGATCTTTAACCCTAAAAAAAACTATATAGTATTTGCCTCAATCAAGCCAAAAACACCAAAAATCCAACAAGAATAAAGGGTTACAAGGAATAATAGAAATTTATTGATTTTCAATTGAGGAAGAAGAGGAACTTAGACGAAGAATCCTTGTTAGAAGTTCAAATTCTTGCCACTATTGAGATTGCTTTCAATGAGGAGTTGTAGTATGAAGTGAAGAAGAAGGGAATGAAGGAGTGAAAGAGGAGGTATTTAAGGGAGCTGAGAAACCCCAACCATCGATATGAAAGATAGATAAAGGGATAAGATGATGCCACGTCGAATGGGAAGTTAGAAAATGATCTTCATAAATGCGAAAAATGATGGCCAAAAAGATCCCTCAGGGCTCGAAACATTGTCATTCTGAAAACTAGTTGAAGACCACTGCATAGATGGAGGCTGGCAGATTTCAAGCTGAACATTTAAAGTTGACAGACAAGCACGTCCTTCCAAATTAAAATTTTAGTTTTTTTTCAAAAAAGTTATTTTTGACTAAAACTAGGGTCTAACGTTAAGAATGCAGTCTAGGACTTAAATAAAGCCCAATAAGCTGTGGGCCCAAAATAAAGTATCGTGAAGAGTGAAAGAAAAGCCTGAAGCTCGGCTCAATCCAAAAGACACTATCCAGGTGATAACAAGAACTCCAGATATAATGAAGGTTGAGACCTCTTGAGATCAAATAAAAGACCTCTGGTCTATAACCAATTCTGAGACCCCTCTGTCTATAAAGATCTCGGGTACAACATGCAGAGATCTCAGGTACATAACACAGTTTAAGCTCACCTTAGGTGAATGAAGAAGACTCATGTAAAGACTTCTGAGACCTCTTAGCAGTTGTGTGTCAACAGAGAACTCATTATCCTTCCAATTCTTTTCCGGATTATTTCATAATAAGGATCCTTAGCCTAGTAGATGTATTCTGCAAGTAAAGTTTATTCCATAAAAAAAAATTTGTTACCTAGTAGATGTATTCTGAAAAAATGGTACAAGATCTCGTAAAATTTGAAAAGTTGATGCTTAAAAAATAGAATCTCCGTGATTATTAGATTCAAAATACGACTGAAATTGTTATTTCCAGATTCTATTAAATTCTACTCAATTTGAGAGACTTAAAATAACCTATAAAAAGAGGCTAAGAGCAACTAAATACGCATGATGATTATTATGAAAAAATAACCTTAGACGATACAATTGGTCATAGTCTTTCTCCTTTAGCTTTCTCTCTCATATCACAAAGTAAAAGCCTAACTTAAGTATCGGAGGATTTTTGCTGAACAACCGGCTTTCACCCCATATGTTTCGTTGTGGTTGTAAGTTGAATATTTAAAAGAAGAAGAATGGTGTTGGTGCACTGAGTTCAAAGAAGGATTCTTGTTGCATCAACACTAATCTATTCTCAAATTTTGAAAAATATCAAATCAGAATTATTATTTTCATTTTATCTTTGTTTTATGAAAATGCCAATATTAAAAATACTGATTTGCCTTTAGGTTCTCAACTTTAACAAATCATTCTAGACTAGACGACTGTTAACTCCCCTTTAACAAATAATGGGCAATGAACTAATTTATTCACAAAGAAAAGAACATTATCAAGTGATTATAATTTTTTTAAAGGAATCTTTATAGTGCAATTAAGCTATTTGGCATTTGTGTTCTTATGAAACATGTAAAATGAGCATAAATGAATAAAAGAAGTGTTTGGTGGAATTTGTTTGTTTGTTTATTAATTTTTTTTTAAATCCAAATAGATATGAGAATTAAATTGATTCAATATCTTAATGATATGTTAGTTTTTTCTTTTCTTTAATATTTGAATCGAAGTGTTTTTTTTTTCAAATTAAAGAATTTGAAAGTCAATTTTTTTTTAACATTTTTGTCCTTGAAAATTTTTAATATTATATTATTATTGTATATCTTAAAAAATAAATAAAATGATATTTATTAATATATATTAGTGAAAATCATGTTAATGTGAATTTTATGGTAATTTATGAAGTGGTTTGAATATTAATTCTTTTATTTTTAATTTTAAGACTTTGAATAATGCAAATTGTTGACTTTGATGTTGAGAAAAGGAGAGTCCACCAAATTAATATGTACACTTTTGAAAAGAAGTTAAAGTGATAGTTTTTAAATTAGTAGTGATGTAAATAAATTAATTAATTACAGATAATTTTAAGAATAAAATTTTATCAAGTCATTAAGAATTTTTATGTTAAAAAAGTATTTTTTTAATTCAGCTAAAAATGCATGAACATCCTCACTTAATTAAAAAAATATATTAATTAATTCACTGTTACAAAATGAAAAGTAGATGATACTTAAAAATAGCTATTGATGACAGTTTTTAAAATAGTCATCTTATCAGGTGACATGAAGAATTGGAAACCTTCGTCTTTTTCAATTTATAATGATTGTTCTTTTGTATAATACTCATCTAAAATATTAATACAATGACAATTTTTTTTAATCGTCATGAAAAGTGAGACTTAAGATGACTGTTACTGATATAAACCTTCATCTTAAGTTTCATCTAAAAGAAAAAATATTATACAATATTAATCGAAATATCAAATATGTTTCTATATATTTCATATTAAGAAGTCAAAAAGAATAAACATTTCATGTAATAAAAAATTATTTACATTTAAGTTTAAAATCAATAATTTCATAAAAGAATACAGTATCAACAAGTAATGATTCATCCTTTATTACTTTTGACAAATTTTTACGACACCAATTTGATGCAAAAATAATGCTACCAAAAGAGGATTCATCCTTAGGTAATAAATAAATTCATGCTTGATGTTCCTTCCATCTCTATCTCTATCAAATAAATTAAATAAACTATAAGTTTACAATATTACATAAGTTGCATCATAAAAAATAATTACAAATCAAAGTAACATATTCAGAGAGTTAAAAATCGAGAGAAAGAGTAAACGCTTTAATATTTGTATACAACACAAATGAATACATATTTCAATCAACTTACTTTACATTGTAGAAAGAATAAATTTACATACAACGCAAATGAATCAAAAGGATTACAAAGAATACATGTTTTCCACAACTACTTCAATATTGTCTTCAATTTGATATTCTCAGTTCGTTCCTCAAATCTCACCTTTTGGTATTCATTAGGCTAGTCAGACATTTCTATATGGACTTTCCCTTTCTTATCATCATTCTAGTTTTTCAATGGACTTACCATTATAGTGCGAATACATATTAGCTTTTTTTTTTTTGGGTTGCACATTAGGATATGTATTTGGGTCCAAGTCCATTATGGGTGTATTCTTTACATCTATCCTCAACCTCGAGAGGATGCTAAGAACATTAAGCTTGCATCTAAAATAATTGAACTTGTCAAAAGCAAGAGCTTTGGTAAGAGAATTTGTAATATGTTTTGAGGTAGGGATAACGAATTTCTAAATCACTACTGGAAACTTTGTTACACACAAAGTGAATGTCTAACTCAATATGTTTAGTGCGATAGTGAAAAACTGGGTTCGTAGTTATTGAAGTTGCACTGATACCGTCAAACTTGAGCAAATGAGTATCAGACAGTGGTAGTTGAAGTTCCTTAAAAAGAGAGGTTATTAAAGTGACTTGGGCACATGTATAGGCAAGAGCTTAGTATTTAGATTCAATATTAAACCTGACAACCACTTGTTATTTCTTGGATCACCAAGACACTAGATTATTACATACGTATTTACAATATCCAATAATAAATTTTCGGTCATCCAAGTCACTTCGCTAGTTAGACTTTGAGAAAGCTATTATCTCTTGATTACATGATGCTTTGAATTCCATGCTAAAAGACAATGTTTCATTGAGATGCCACAAGACTCTTTTGCAGGATGTCCAGTGAGTATCTAAGGCATTAAACATGAACTGACTTAGTTTATTCACAGCATATGCTAAGTCAAGTCTTGTTAACAAAGCATATTGGAGTGCGATAATAATACTTTGATAACAAGTGTTGTCAAAGAAAAGATTACGTTTAAATTTTGAGAGCTTGAAAATTGTGGTCAATAGTGTTGAGCTCCCTATGATAAGGTTATAACCGACAAGCCAATCAAAATTGTTGTGATAAAGTTGTGTAACTTTTGTAAATCTTATTCATAAATTTAATAAAAGTGTATTTTTTTTAAATATATATTGGCAAATAACTTATCTTACACTTTCAAAAGATTAAGCCTACAAGATTATGCAATGTTAATTAAACTATGATAGGATCATAATAATGAGACTATTTAATTGTTGTATTATCCTTTAAATTATTTTCGTTTATAAGACTATATGGTAAGATCTCTATAGTACTGCAAGATCGGTATATACTTTGCATGCTTGTCGAGAGGGTGATGGATCTCATTAGCCACTTGTGTAGAGATACTAATGAAAGTATGTAAGTGCTTATTAAATAATAGTTCAATAAATCAACCTATTGTAAGAACATCCAAATGGTAGTCTTACTCTGTTAATTGGAAGCTTGTAGCAGCAATTGTACTAATGATCCTTTGACCTGAGACATCATAGTCATCTTGTGTGAGGATCATTATGCTTAGACCCCACTGTACGAGATTCACAAGTTGTGGGTTTTTAATAGGATAGATGTTGGGTATGATCTGAATCACATGGAGATGTATAAGAGTACAAGATGAGATTTGTCATCCTTTATTAGAAAATGAGATACTTTGTATAAATGATAGAGTCAATATTTGGCCAAAGTAGGGTGCGAATTAATAAAGAGTTATTAATATCACCCATCTAGTTATAGACATAACATTCACATGCATAAAATTTGATTATAAGGGCTTGACACTAGACCATACCCCTAGTCCATTCGGAACATCAGATGACAATATGATTGAATAGCATAGTAATTAGTTGCAAAAAGATTTATTTGAAGTGCTTATACATTTTATTATGATATGGGGGTCATGATACATTGGTTGATGTCAATTATGGTTTGTGGTCAAAATTATCTTTTTGGTTATAAATAATCAATGATATATATGATTAAAATAGTTTAATTAGAAAAAGAAAATTCATTTTTATGCTTACTGCCAAATTCATAATGAACCTATTAGATTACACACAAACAATGGATGCACTATTCTTTGAATTTTGAAAGTTAATTAAAAAAAAAATATTTTGGTCACATGATGTCTCATAATAAAGATCACAATTAATTTTATTTTTATTGCATGGTCCAATGTTAGGACAATAGATGACTTAAGATAAAAATTTGTCTTAATTGAATAATACTAAAAGACAAATGTTGTTTTAAATTAAGACAAGCGTTGTTTTAGATTAAGACAAAGAGTTGTCTTAAAAGATAATGTCATAAAATATTTAAAAATCAAATCGTTTGGTTTTTTTAAAAATATGGTTATAGTTACATTTTTTTATATAATTATCTATAAATTATGTTTTTATTTAAAATTAATTTTTTAATCATTTTCTTTTTTTTAAAATTTTTGTTTAAAAGAAAAAGTGATAAAACTATCATTTTAAGAAAATAAAATAATAAGAATTATAACAAGAGGGAAATATATATTTTGGCTTTTACATGAAGTAATAAAAATATACATAAAAAAATAAAAAGGGAAAAGAGAAAGATTATTTTTCTTTTGGGTAAGCAATAGTGATTTTAAGTGTTAAAATCACTATTTAAAGAGATATACAAGATACTACTCTATTGGTGCGGACTAAGATAGAGGGTAGGTGACACCTTAAATACTTTAAAGAAACCATTATCAACAAATAGTAAAATGGAAATCGAGTTATACGATTAGTCGAGCTAATTTTTTGCTCCTTTATTATTTTTACACTTGTAAATTTATTTTTAAAATTGTATAGGTTGTGTCTCATGCAATAAATCTACTTTAAAGTTTCTCCTTGCGATTAAATATTTAAATTTAGGTTGTTAATATGTGTCGAAAAACTCAATAGTGGTATCAGAGTCGATTTTGCATAAGATCACACTTTCCATTGTTGGGTATGTTTATATTTTTCTTAATAATTTAAATGTTAATTATGTAATTTGATTATATAATTAAATATAAAGAAAAAAGTTTAAAGATGAATAGCTTGAAAAACATGATGAAAATGTTTCATGGTATTTTAACTGCTTTCTTCAATTTTGAAATTTTTTGTGATTATCAATGATGTTAAAAAGTATTTTAACAATAACTTGGATTTTGGTATATGATCATAGATAAATTGGTAAAATTCATTTTGAAGGCTAATTGCTTGATAATGTTTTTGGTAAAAAATATGTAGAAGGGTCATATTACGAATCTATTTTGATACCCTTAATGTCATGTTTTCATAAATCTAATTTGATCATATGATTTTGTTATTCTGTTAGATTCGTAACCATATATTATATGCTTAATTTGGTTAAGTATTGAATTTCTATGAACTTTGGAATGATTAATGGTCAATTTATGAAACTATCTAAAAAGTTATCGGTTTATGTTAAATTGTCCTCAAACATCATATGTTGATAATGGTATCCAAGTTTAATTTAAAAAAAAAAACTATTATGCCGAAATTTAAACAAAAAATGACAAGTGCATTTAATAATATTATCAACATATGATGTTTAATAATTTTGGTTGATTGTATGGCATGGGCTTATGCAACAATTTAAATTGTAAATTTAATTTTTGGTTTAAATGGGTTCTGTGAATCTTGCTTTACTGCTATTCTATTACAATTTCTCTTCTCCTTCAATGTACTCTCCTTAGACTGGAACTAACTAAGGTTTCTTTTCTCATATTTTGTAATTTTGAAGACATGGAGGCCCGAGAAAGAGAAGCCCAAGAGTTGAAGAGTAGAATTAAAATTTAATCCATAAAACTTAGTTTTTATAATTAAGCTTGTAGTTGCACAACTGGGTATGACTTAAGGAGTTGTCCAGGCTTGATAGCTCGCAAGCCCATGACCATGTATTTATTTTTCTACTCTTTATATTCATGTGAATGTGTTTAAATCCATATATAATATGAATTGTTAATTGAATTAATTAAAGTTGAAGCCAATTAATAAGATTAATAGGCCAAAAAAAAAAAAAACTTACACTTAAAAGTTAAGTGGAAAATATAATGCATTAAGAATGTATACATTGCCAATCTACATTTATGAGTGAATTGGACCTGGATTTTTGTGGCTAATGTCAGGCTTTCCTTAAGGGTTACTTAAAGAATCCATTGCATATCAAGAAATGTTGGGCTTACTTAAAACATAGTAATCATGGCTATTGCTTGGCTTTCCCTAAAGTTACAATAAAATGTAGGCTAAAATTATATTAGAAGTTGCATATGATGCAATTAGTTAAGAGTTATCTACTCTCTAAAGTGTGATGATTATTGTCAACTCTCCTTAAGGTTGTGATACACAAGTTAGTGATGATTCCTAATATTCATTAGGAATCCAATAGTTAGAATCCCTAGATTACCCATGTATAGGTTAAGCTTCTTAAAAAAATAGTGTGAAACTTTAAGAAAGAAGTTCATTTCTTATTATAATTAATTATCATGATAATTTGCTAATAAATTTTTTTTCTTTACACTCATATTTAAAAAAATGGCAGCATCATCCATCAAAAGTATATTTGACTATAATAAATTAATTGAGCCTAACTATATCGACCGATATAGGAATCTTAAGATTGTTATCACAATTGAGAAAATCACTTATACCCTTAAGATGAGTTGTCAGCAAAAAGTTTTTAAGATTCTACTGATGCTGAAAAGACAACTCACAAAAAATGGCTTGAGGATGAGGAAATGGTTCATTGTCTCATGCTAGCTTGTATGAGTAATGAATTACAAAGGCATCATGAGAAAATGGGTATGCATTCCATCCTTCTTCACCTTCAAGAATTGTTTGGTGAAAACAATAAAATGGCTTGATATGACATATCCAAGGCCTCATTCATGGTGAAAATAGTTGAAGGTAGTTTAGTTAACACCCACGTGCTTAAGATGATCGATATGATTGAGCAACTTGAGCAATTTAATTTTACTATGGATGGTAATCTTAAGATATATCTAATTCTTTAATCACTTCTTGATTCATTTTCACAATTCATTTTGAACTTTAACATGAACAAGTTAGAGGTCACTCTGTCTAAACTCCTAAACATGTTGAAAATAACCAAGCAGGAAACAAAAAGGATAAAACTTGCAATCCTGTTAGTTGGTGGTTCTTCTAAGCCCAAAAAGGGTAAAGGAACGTCCAAAAGGAAGAAACCACTTAAGGCAAAGAAGGGTATTGATAAGGGCAAGACAAAGGCCAACAATAAGCGAACTTGCTTCCATAACAGGAAAAAAAATGGTCATTAAAAGCAGAATTTCAAAGAATAACTGGAAGAGACCCAAAAACTGAAGCAAAACAATGCTTCAAAGGTATGTTCATGATCGAAGTCAATTTGTCTTCAAAGATTAGTTCTTCTCAGGTATTAGATATCGGCTGTAGCTTACATTTGTAATAATTTGCAGATTTTGGCAAATAAATAATCACTGAGGAAAAGAACCATTTTTTTATGATTGCTATTGTGTTCCAAACATTGTTGAAAATATAATTTATATTTCTAAATTGAATACTTATGGTTTTGAATTATATTTTGAGAGCAATAATTGCTCCATATTTTTAAATAAAAAGTTATTTAGTTGTGATACATTTTGCAATGGTTTATATTATTTGGATGTCTCTGATAATGTTTATAACATTGAACATACAAATAAAAGAAAATGAGAAGAGTCTAAATTAACATATATTGGAATTGTCACCTAGGTCTTATTAATGAGAAAATACTTAACTAGTTAAAGCAAGAAAGGTACTTAAACCTAATTGATTTTGAATCATATAAGGCTTGTGAATCTGTCGGATGGTTAAGAAGACTAAATCCCCTTTTACTGAAAAATAAGAGAGGGCTTCAAAGGTTTTGGCACTAATACATAGTGATGTATAAGGTTAATGACAATACAGGCTAAAGGCGACTCCTCCTACTTAATCAACTTTACTAATGATTACCCTAGATACGGATACGTGTACTTAATAAGGAAAAAAATATGAGGCATTTGGGTATTTTAGACAGTTTAAAAATAAAGTGAAAAAACAAACAGGTAAGAGTATTAATACTCTTCGATTATATGAAGAAGGAAAATATTTAAGCCATGAGTTTTTAGACTATTTGAAGGAAAATGATATTCTATCCTAATAGACACCTCCAGTTACACCATAATTCAATGGAGTACTTAAAAGGAGGAATCGCACACTATTGGATATGGTGTGGTCTATGATGAATTTTGCATCCCTTTCATTTTCTTTCTAAGGTTATGCCTAAAAAATAACAATATACATTCTTAATAAAGTACCAACTAAATCTGTGAACTCAACACCACATGAAATATGGCACGAGAAAAAATACATCTTAATCATAGAAGGGTGTAGGGATATCCTTCATTTGTTAAAAGACTTAAGCTCGATAAGCTTGAAGTTAGGAGTTTGAAGTGCTACCTTGTAAGGTATCTAAGAGAAACTCGAGGATATTGTTTCTGCAATCAAAAAGAGGAAAAAAATTTTGTCTCTAAGAATGCAAACTTTCTTAAGAAAGAGTTTCTTAAAGGAAGTAACACTGGAAATAAAATTGATGTTGAAGAAATTCAAGATCAACAGGTAGCAACCGTAGATGAAGTAGAACCTATTATAGAGTCTTTAGACTTTGTTCCATTGCGTAGGTCTACAAGAATTTTCAGACCAACTGAGAGATATAATGGATATCTAGGAAAGAATGATTTGGAAATTTCGCTCATACAGATAAAGATTCACAGACCTACGATGAGATGATAAAACATAACGATTCAGAGAGATGGCTTAAAGCCATGAAATTTATTATGGATTTCATGTACTCAAACAAAGTTTGGAACTTGGTAGATACACTCATAGGCATAAAGCCTATAGGTTGCAAATAAGCCTTTAAGAGAAAGATTAAAGTAGATGGTGAAGATGAGATCTATAAAACTAAACTGGTTGCTAAACATTATCATCAGAAACAAAGTATTGATTATGAAAAAACTTTCTCACCAGTTGCTATGTTTAAATATATTATGATTTTATTGGTGATAGTTGCACATTATGATTTTGTAATTTGGCAGATGGATGTGAAAACAACTTTTCTTAATAGAAATCTTAATGAAGATGGGTATATGATAAAGCCAGAGGGTTTCATAACCATTAATGGGCCAAAGAAAGTATTCAAGCTTAATAGGTCCATTTATAGGCTTAAGCAAGTTTGTCGAACATTAAACATATGGTTTAATGAGACAGTCAAATCATTTGACTTTATCAAAACACGGATGAACCATGTATCTATAAATGGTTTAGTAGGAGCAGGATAGTTTCATGATCTTATAAGTTGATGACATACTATTGATTGGTAACAACATATAGATGTTGCAATAAGTTAAAATATAGTTATCAAAAACTTTTTCCATAAAGTATTTGGGTGAAACATCTTACATTTTAGAGATAATGATCTATAAAGTTAGATCTTATAGGATGTTAGGCTTGACCCAATCAACATATATAGATAAAATGCTAAAATTGTTTAGTATGAAGAATTAGAAAAGATGACTCACACTGATGAGTCAAGGAATTCGACTATTTAAGAAGCAGCCCCAAAAGACTCATGAAGAAAGAACATGTACAAATAAGATTCCCTATCCATAAGCAATTGAATCTATCATGTATGTCTTATTATGTATGATACCTAATGTAGCCTCTACTCTAAGTGTTATAAGAAAATATCAAGGTAATCTAGGTGAGGAACACTAGAAAACAGTGAAAAATATTTTGAAGTATTTAAGAAGCACTGAAGATATGTTCCTTATATATAAAAGAGTCATGTTTTATGTCAGATGTTAATGATAACAAATCTAACTCTGGGTTTGTATTCATGATTAATAATGGAGTAATGAGCTAAAAGAGAGTCAAGCAAGATATCACTGCAAATTTTACTCATGAAGAAAAATATATTGTTGCATTTGAAGCTATTAAAGAAGTTGCTTCAGAAGAGGATGTTCATTGCTAAACTTTGAATGGTTTAATCTTTCGTTGACCTAGTCCTATGTACTATGACTACAATAGAGCTATAACCTAAGCCAAGTAACCAAGGTCTCATCATAAATCCAAACATATTTTACGGTGCTATCACATAATCCGAAAGATTATTAATAAAAGAGACGTGAAAATTGAAAGGGTGTCAATCGAGAATAACATAGTAGATCCACATACTAAGGCGCTTTCATAAAAGCTATATAAGAGGCATCTTAAGAAGATAAATATCTTATATATGAACAATTGACTTTAGGTTTACTGAGAGATATAAATATCTTGTATATAAACAATTGACTTTAGGTTTAGTGAGAGATTGATAAGATTGTAACCAGCAAACCAATAAAAATTATTGTGATTCGGTATTAACTCTTGTAAATTTTATTCATGAATTTAATAAGATTATTTTTTTTCTTTCAAGATATATTAGCAAATAATTCATCTTATACTTCCTCAAGATGGAACCTATAGGATTATGAAATCTTAATGAGATCATGATGGTATCCTAATAATGACTGTTTAATCGATGTATCATCCTTTAAATTATTCCTAGAAATAAGACTATATGATAGGGCTCTTATAGTATTTCAAGACTAATACATACTTTGATTACTTGTCAAGAGATTGACGAATATCATTAGCCACTTATGTAGAGATACATGTGTATAGGTGTGCATTAGAGAATGAATTCACTTAATTAACCTACTGCAAGAACACCCAAATGATAGTCTTACTTTGTCAATTGAAAGTTCTTTGCAGCAATGGTGCTAATGATCCTTTAACTTGAGACATCATGGTCATCTTGTGTGAGAATCATCATGCTTAGGCCCTACTGTTCGAGATTCACAACTTGTAGGTTTTTAATAGGATGGTTGTTGGGTATGATCTTAATCACATGGAGGTGTATGAGTGTACAATATGTGATTTGTCATCCTTTGTTAGAAAATGAGATGCTTCATGTGAAGAATAGAGTCATAACTCTAAAGTGTTTAACCAAAGTAGAGTGTAAATTAATAAAGAGTTATTAATATCACTTATCTAGTTAGGGACACAACATTGATAAGCATAGTATTGGATATTAAGGGTTCGAAATTAGACCATACCTCTAGTTTGTTCAGAGCTTCAGATGACTATGATTGAATAGAATATAATTGGCTACGAAAATGTTAATTTGAAGTGCTTATGCATTTCATTATGATATGAGGGTCATGATATACATTGTTAGATATCAATCATGGTCTGTGAACAAACTTATCTTTTTGGTTATAAGATACCAATTACATATATGATTAAAAGAGTTTAAGTAGAGAAAGAAAATTTATTTATATGTCTACTATCATCTTCATAATGAACATATGTTATCACAAACCAACAATGAGTGCACCATTTGTTAATTTTGAAAGTTGACTAAAATGGTATTTTGGTCATTTCAAAATTAGTTGTCTTGGAGGGTAAGCAAGCACTTGCAGTAATACCATAAGATGTCTTATAATAAAATTCACAATTAATTCTATTTTTATTGCATAGTTCAATATTAGGACATTAGATGTTTTAAGATAAAATGAAATATTTTAAGATAAAGAGTTATTTTAATTGGATAATATTAAAAGACAAATGTTGTTTTAGATTAAAATAAATAGTTTTCTTAAAAGATAATGTCTTAAAATATTTAAAATTTAAATTATTTGATTAAAAATATTTTTAATAACATTGTTTAGATAATTATCTACCAGTTATCTTCTTATTTAAAATTAATTTTTTTTTTTTATCATTTTCTCTTTTCTCTTAAATTTTGAATTTTTGTTTAAAATTATCTTTTTTCTCTTAAATTTTAAATTTTTATTTAAAGGAAAAAGTAACAAATTCATCATTTTTAAAAAAAAAATAATAAGAGTTATCACAAGAGAAGAATATATATTTAGGCTTTTACGTTAAGCATATATGTGTGTGTGTGTGTGTGTGTGTGTGTGTGTGTGTGTGTGTGTGTGTGTGTGTTAATGAAAAAAGGAAAAAAAAGAAGAAAGATTGTTTGTTTTAGGAGAGTTATAGTGATTTTAAGTGTTGAAATCACCATTTGAAGAATGTATATAAGGTGTTACTCTATTGATCTGAACTGATATAGAGGATGGGTGATACCTCAACGTTTCATAGAAATCAAGATCAATAAATGGTAAAGTGAAAACTGAGTTAGACGATTACTCAAGATAATTTTTTGTTCCTTTGTTATTTTTACACTTACAGATTTATTTTAGAAAATTTTATGAATTGTCTCCGGTAATAGATATACTTTAGAGTTTTTTTCATCATAATTAAATATTTAAATTTTCACTACTTATTTGTGTTGAGAAATCCAACATCCTCTACAACGATGCATACTAACTATAACCAACAAATCTTTTATATAGTTGGAGACAAAAAGAGTGGGTTTGAGTTTTAACCACTTCACTGCCTAGAAAGTAGTGAGAATTTATCATGTATTTGAGAGGGAAGGTACTGTGAAGGTTTACAATTAAGGTATCACTTAGTTTGATGATATTGCTAGTGATAATAATATCATCAACATATATTTGTACTAGAATTAAGTTATTGATGTTAATTTTGAAGAATGAGGATAAATTAGACTTGTACATATTATATCTCTAACGAACTAGAGTAAACTTCAACTAATCAAATCAAGCTCTTGGCACCTGCTTAAAATTATACAAGGATTTCTTGAATCATTATACGTGGTCTGGTTTAGAAACATCTTCAAACCCCTAAGGTTGTCTTATATATACTACCTCCGTGAGCTCTTCATTAACTGTTATTTAAATCGACTTGGCAGAAAATCCAACATTTCATTACAGCCAATCTAGGGATAATTTTGACGATGAAGGCGTTAATCACAGGGATGAAAGTCTTTTTGAAATATACACCATGGGTTTGATAGAATTCTTTAGTCACTAATCTTTCTTTAAACTAGGAAATGGTTCGATCAAGGTTTTCATTCACTCTATACACTCATTTATTGCCTATTAATTTGGTGTCATGAACAAACAGTATAAGAGACCTTGTATTATTTCTTTTCAAAGCATTGAATTCCTCTTACATGTCCCCTTTTCATGTAGGATTTTTCAAGGCTTTGAGCACATAATCGAGGTACTTACTAGTTTGGAGTCTTGTGTAGATTAGAGGTATACTTTGGGATTAAAAATGATGGCTCTAATTCTAGTTATCATAGGATGTATGGGTATAATTGCTTGATTTTGTGGTAGTTCTTCAGGTTGGTTAAATATTATAGGTGTTTATAGTATTTATGCTTAAGTGATGCTTTGCCATATCTGTGATGGGGCTACATGTTTGAAAGCTAGGCGAGTTTGTATGTGTGTCAGGATTATGTGAAGGAGAGAACATAAGTTGAGACTGCCATTGGCATATTGTCACAGAGTTAAACTCAAAATGCACCACCTTACTAATAAGACGAGTCATGGTGGAACTCTAGGGATGCTAACATATAGAGAAATAGAGTTTAGCTAGAAAGTAAACTCTAAAGATCCTAGTGTCCCTAAGAAGCCAAGGTTGTTAGCTTCATCTATAAATTGAGGGTTTGGCATTGTGTTGCCAACAATCAAGAGAATAGAGAGAGTATTGAGACTTGTGAGATCTAATACTTGTTCTAGAGAGAGAAAATTCTAGAGAAAGAAAATTTAAAATTTTGGAAAGCATTTACCAAGAGTTAATGAGTGGTCTTGTAATCCTTTTTAAGTTATTAATAAAAAGGTTGAGGGCAAAGAAGCCTTTGTAAATATCGTATTTTGTATTTGTAGTTGCTATTTATTCTTATATTGGCTTGCTTGTGCAAAATATTGGAAGAAAAGTGAGTGTTGGTCAAGGGGGACTTGACGCATCTTGGGGTTAGTCGCTTATCACAAAAAGAGCCTCATGATAGTTGGTATTAGAGCCGCGTTAAGCTGAAAAATATGATTTGGCATAGAGTCACGCTTATTCATGACGAGTAAAATGCACAATGGTAGGAGATACTATCAAAGACTGATTAGATCGCTTGGAGAGAGCTATTGGGGCGTTTGCACCCGATACACCTACGTTGGTTGATCAGATAGGAGTCATAGCCTCAGATATGGTGTCATTGAGAGGCAAGATAATGGATCTGAAAGGGCTTTATGACAATCTTAAAAAAGATTGCCAAGAGTGGATGGGCACTACGGGTGAAGACATTGTTGCTACGAATAATACTTTGAGGGGGCAACTAAAAGAACTTGAGACTGAGATGGTACTAATCAAGAGAGCTTTAGGCAACATGCCTCAATAAGCTGAAATGGTTTCCTCGAAAGTAAAAGTGTCTGAGCCAAAGGGATTTGCTGGGGCACAAAATGTAAAAGAGTTTTAGAACTTTTGTGGGATATTGACCAATATTTCAAAGCAATCCATATTCCAAAATCAGAACAAGTAGACATAACTAGCATGTACCTCATTGGTGATACTAAGTTATGATCGCGTACGAAGCTAATTGAAGACACTGAAGCACAAAGACCACTTATCTAAACATGGGAGGCATAGAAGAGGGAATTGAAGGCTTAATTCCTACCAAGTTCAAGCATCAAAATGAGCAAAAGAAAGCCAGCGAAGGCAAGGTGTTAAAGAATTATTTGCGCAATTATAGTGGTTAATAAGCTAATTGACTACAAGTTCAAGCATCAAAATGAGCAAAAGAAATCCAGCGAAGGCAAAAAGAAGAAAAAGACTGAAAACTCTAAAGGTGAGTGTCAAAAGGAGAAAAAGTAAACCAGTCAAGTCAAGTCACAAAAGCAATGGAAACCAGGGTGTTTTATTTGTGGTGGATCTCATAAAGCCTAAAAGTGCCCAAAATAAGCCAAATTAAATACAATGACCGAACAAGAGACACCAAGTGAGGCTAAAACAAGTGTACCAAAGTTGAACCCATTGCAGCAACAGAGATACAATACATTGCAGATTGATGAGTCTTACTAAGGGCTTATGTTTGTGACAACATATGTCAATGGGGGGAAGTGTGGGCTATGTTATACACAAGTGCCACGAACAACTTCATTGCGGATCGAGAGATAGAGCAGTTGGGATTGAAAGTTAAGGGCACACAATGCACAGTGAGGGCCGTGAACTCTTCAAATATAACCATGCGAGGCATAGCCATAAGCACATTAAAGATTGAAACATCAGAGGAGAAAATTAGATTTTTTATCCTTTTACTGGAAGACTTCGAACTCATTCTTGGCTTAGAATTTTTTATGGGAGCAATGACATATATGATGTCATACCACAACTTGTGCGATGTGAGTTATTAGAAAATGGCAAGATGGGACCATCACTTCAAAGTGTTATACAATTCAATAAAGGGTTAAAGCAAATAGAGACGTTGTACATAGCGACACTTGTTGAGATCAAGCCAGATTACGTTGAGGAAGTGCCTGATGAGTATGGAGCTGTGTTAGATGAATTTGCTGATGTGATGCCACCAAAATTTCCTAAAGAGTTGTCTCCATGATGTGCAGTAGATCATTATATTAAATTAGAACCAAAAGCGAGACCACATGCTCAGTTCTACTATTGGATGCAGGGTACATCCAACTTTCGAAAGCATTATATAGGGCGTCGGTGTTATTCTAGAAGAAGAAAGATGGCTCGATACGGATGTGTGTAAACTATCACGTGTGCACTCAACAAAATGACGGTCAAGAACAAATATCCCATTCTTAAAGCGGTAGATTTATTTGATCGATTAGGAAGAGATTCTTACTTCAAAAAATTGGGTTTGCGATTAAGATATTGGCAAGTTAGGATTACTAAAGAAGGTGAATCCAAGACAGCGTGCATGACATGATATAAATCATAAGAGTTTCTGATGATGCCATTTAGATTAACCAATGAACCAGCAACCTTCTACAACCTAATGAGTGATGTACTTTATGATTTCTTAGATCGATTCGTGATGGTATATCTCGATAATATAGTGATATACAACGAGACCTTCAGAGAACATCTTGAGCATCTGAAGCAAGTGCTTGCCAAATTAAGAGAACACAAGCTTTATGTAAAGAAAGAAAAATGTGAGTTTTGTTTGCAAGAAGTATTATTCTTGGAGCATTAGGTGAGCCATGAAAAAATTCGCATGAATGAGAGAAAGATTGAGGTAATCCTCGATTGGCCTGCACAAAATGGAGTTCCAGAATTGAGATCATTCCTTAGATTAGCCAACTACTACAGAAAGTTCATTGAGGGCTACTCAAGAAAAATAAGTGTGCTCACTGACTTACTGAAGAAAGAGAAATAGTGGGAATGGATGGATACATGTGAACAAGTATTATATGAAATCAAAGAGGCAATTGCTTCTGAACCGATGCTTAAGCTACTTAACTTTGATAAGTCATTTGAATTATGGATGGATGCATCGAATAGAGCCATTGATGGCGTGTTAGTTCAAGATGGACATCTCATAGCTTTCAAGAGCCAAAAGTTAAAAGATGCAGAATAGATACTCGACCCACGAGAAGGAAATGATGGCTGTAGTACATTGCTTGACTACCTAAAGGTATTACTTGCTGGGAACGCGTTTTACGATCATAATAGATAATGTAGCCAATACTTATCACCTAAACAAGCAAGATGGCAAAAATTTATTGCGGAGTTTAATTTCGTGTGGGTATATAAGGTAGGAAAATAGAACTAAGTGGTAAATGTACTAAGCCGAAAGGAAATGAAAGGTTATGTGACCATACTTTTGACTGCAACATATGATTTCATCAATCATGTGAGTTAGCATGCAGAGATAGATGATGCATACCAACAGCTGCGTGATGAAATCAAGAAAGGTAGTGTGCGGAGATATTGGCTTAAAGATAGACTAATTTATGCTTGAGGAGGAAGATTGTATGTTCCTAGTGGTGGAGACCTATACAAAGTATTGTTGCGAGAGACACACGATACGAAATAGGCAGGACATTCGAGGGTTGAGCGGATGATGGCTTTATTGGAAAAGTCATACTACTAGCCTAAGGTGGAAGAAAACATACGAATGTATGTCAAAACATGTCTAATGTGCCAACTTGACAAGACCGAGAGAAGAAGACCAGTGGGACTTCTTTAACCATTATCGATATCAGTGAGACCGTGACAGTCGATTTCAATGGGTTTCTTATCGGGAATTCCTAAGTCAACAGATGGGTAGAAGTCGATATTGGTCGTGGTCGATCAATTCTCCAAATATGCTATCTTCATACTAATACCTCATGCATGTTCAGCAGAGAAGTCAGTAGAGTTGATTCTCAAGTATGTGGTGAAATATTTCAGAGTGTTAAAAGATATTGTGTGTGATAGAGATGTAAGATTCATAGGTAGGTTTTAGACTTCGCTCTTTAATCTTATGGGCACTGAACTAAAGTTTTCTGTAGCAAATCATCCTCAGACAGATGGTCAGACTAAGAGGGTGAATACACTACTAGAAAAGTACTTGTGGCATTATGTGATAGCTAGTCAGAAATATTGGGTAAATTTGCTTAACTCAACCCAGGTTTGCTACAATATACATAAATTATCTTCCACAGAGATAAGTCTAACAAAATTAGTGATGAGGCAATAACCTTACACACCACAAGAGGTGGCAAAACATAACATTGAAGTGAAGTGTCCAGCGGTATACAAGCTTGCACGAGATAAACAAAAGATGATTGAGCTAGCCTCTAAAAGTCTAGCCAAGGTATCTCGTCAGATGAAAAAATATGCTAATGCGAAGTGAAGGGACCTAGAGTTCAGCGAGGGGGATTTGGTGTTATTGAAACTTACTCCGCAGATTTGGAAGAAGATTAGTAACAAAACAGTTCACAGAGGACTAGTGCCAAACTACGATAGACCTATTGAAGTAATAAAGAGAGTAGGCTAAGTAGCCTATAAACTAAAGTTATCAGAGAGATTTAAAATACACCCAACGGTGCATGTGAATGACTTGAAACCCTTTTATAAAGACTTGGTTGATGTTGAGCGATAACAAACCAAGCAAGCTCCACCAGTGATCCGAAAACAATTTGATAAAAAGGTTAAGAAGATCCTTAATCATAGGATCAAGGGGCAGAGTAAGAAGAACTAAAGAACACACTATTTGGTTCAGTGGAAAGAGGGAAGCGCAGCAGATGCAAGCAAAGAGCGAGACATCACATTATGGCAGTTCGAGAAGCAAGTGAATGATTACCTCTCTGATCCAAGGAAGACGTTGAGCTCTTCAAGTAGGGCTAGCTTGTCACAAAGTCAAATTCAAAGTGCACCACCTTGCTAGCAAGACGAGTCATGTTGGAACTCAAGGATGCTAGCATAAAGAAAAATATATTTTAGCTAGAAAGCAAAATTTAAAGATCCTAATGTCTCTAAGAAGTAAAGGGTGTTGCCTTCATCTATAAATTGAGAGCTTGACATTGTATAGCTAACAATCAAAAAAATAGATAAAGGATTGAGATTTGTGAGATCTAATACTCATTTTAGAGAGAGAAAATTTGAAATTTTGGAGAGCATTCACCAAGAGTTAGTGAGTGGTCTTGTAATCATTTTTAAGTAATTAATAAAAAAGTTGAGGACAAGAAGCCTTCATAAATATCATATTTTGTCTTTGTGGTTGTTGTTTGTGCTTGTGTTGGCTTGCTTATGTAGGATATTGACAGAAAAGTGAGTGTTTGTTAAGAGAGAGTTGACGCATCGCAGGGCTAGCTGCTTATTACAAAAAGAGCCCTGTGACACATACCAAGTTAAAGATTGTTGTTACATTGTTGAAAGCAAATTACTGCATAGCGGAATGACATGCATTATAAAACTTAAGGAGAAAATGTGATGACTAAACTATCTTAATAAATCTTGACTCTCAAAATTGAAGATAAGACCCAAAAGAAAAACTATTTTCATTGAAACTAACGTGCCTACCAATGTATATTCTAGTTGTGGATGTAAGTACATGTACCCTTTATGTGAAGGATTGAAACCAAGAATAAACACTTCAAAAGTGTGAGATAGCTGAATTTTTTGTTATTGTAAAGATCTTAAGAAAAGAAATCATAAGGATCCAAAGGTCTTGGTTTGTGAGTAATTTAATTGGGTTTGAAAAAATGCATTCATAAAAAAATTACTGATATTGGAAATCTATTTATAAGAGAGGTTACAGTGCTAAAGGCTTTCCACTAGTAATTTAGAGTCATATTGACTTGTGCTAGCATAGTTAGCCCAGCTTTAATAAAATATTTGTGCTTTCATTCCACCTTACCTTTTAGATGGTGAGTGTAAGGGCAAGAGAGTTTACGGATTAACCTTGTTGCCTTAAGTAGTTTTTTAAGGCTTGGAATTCTCCACCCATGTCACTTTTCAATATCTTTATTTTCGTATCTAAAAGTCTCTCAATTTGTGCTTTAAAGAGTGTAAAGGCTTTTAATGCTTATGATTTGATGGCAAAATGGATATATCTAAGTTAATCTTGTCAAGTCATCTACAAATGCAATATAGAATGTGTGTCCTTGGTTTGAGGCTATAGGTAATTTCAAGAGGCAATTTAATCTTGTCTTGTTTTCAGTCTCTTTAAATGAGAATCTATATGATTTCCCATATTGGCATGCATTGTAAAATGAAGGCAAAATACTAGTTTTATTCAATTTAACAAGCTTATAAGATGACAAAATCTTTTTCAAGACTATTACATTTAGATGTCCCAAGCCTGCTGTGCTAGGAGCTTAGTTCATTGATTCTTCTTTATTGACTGACTACATTTTTCTTGTTGGCAGACTTTGAAAAATGTTCTTTATTTACTGAATCTGAAATGTTAAAGAAATAGGATAAAATTGAAACTAGATTCGACTCTAACTTGCATAAATTAAAAATTGAGACATTGTGATCTGAACTGGAACTTAAAAACAAAGTGATTGATTGACATTGCAACTGATAAAATCTTGACTGAGTTGTTCCTTGTAGTAGCACTGTCCCTTAATTCTAGTCCTTTACAACATAAAACTTGTTAAAATATTTCAGCAATTATATTATTATTATATTATTATTGTTTAACAATTTTGAGATAATAATTAAAGTTTTTGTGATTTCTGGTTTGTAAAGGATATTTTTTAGGTGAATGTCTTTGGTTGTAGGTGTATGCAAGGTTAGTAGTGCAATGTGACCATTGTTACAGATGAGAAGGGTTTGACCATTTCATATAGCTAGTTTCAAGTTCTCTTTATATTTAGCTTCAAGATAGAGGTTGTTCAAATTATTCATGACATGGTTAGTTACACCGCTATCCAAATACCATGTCGGGTCAGCTCCATTTTCTGTGGCAGCCAAATATGTAGCTTTTTGTTCAAGATTGGCTTATCCATTTAGTTTGAAACCCTTATTATATATGTGAAAGCATATTGCAACAATGCATCCCACCTTGTTATAAACTTGGTATGTGGGTTTGGAGTTACCTCTGCCTCTTAGCTGATTATTTTGTTGATAATTGTCACCATTATTCATGTTATTCTTTTGGTAGTTTGATTGGGTGATGTGGGCTATTTAGCTAGGCTGGGACTCAATTGAGTTGAGTTATTCAAGCCTAGTTTTATGATTACGAAGCAGGTTATACAGCCCTTTCAGTGAAAGTTTTTCACTTTTGAGGGTTTGATTGACCACAATAGGGTAATATTCAACACCAAGTCTTGCCAAAAGATGTAGGGTCGGATCTTCATCGGAAAGTGGGTTTCAAGCAGCCTTCAAGTTGTTAGAAATGGTTTTTACTTTGTAAAAGTACTCATTGATTGATTGTGACCCTTTTTTAGTAGTTAAATATGCATTCACAATTGTAGTATTCTTGCACAAGATAGAAAGGAAAATAGCATTTCTAAGGCTTGCCATAATTCAAATGAGGTGCTTTAGTCTATGACTAAGCTCAAAATGCTTTCATTCATTGAGGAGAGAAGTCAACTCATTAAAAGTTGGCCATGTTTCTTACAAATCATGTATTATGAATTTTATGTTGTGACAACAAATTGATCTTCATTAATGGTTACAATCATTCTTTTTGGACATGGTTTTTCCCCATTAATAAAGCCCTTCAAATCATTTGCTAGAATACTAGCCAATACTTGCGATTTCTAGAGCTGGAAATTATTGTTGTCAAGTTTGATGGGGACTATTAATGCGAATGAGGCAGTGTTTGGCATGTTGATTGGAATGGCAATTGAGTTGCCACCTTAGGTTTTTGATGAAGTGGATAAAGTGTCAACTGTGGTGTTGTTGGCCATGGTTGTGCTCTGATATCAAGTTTGAAATCAAGAGGAAAAGCAATCATTTTTGTATTTGTATTTCAATCAACTTTCTTTACATTGTACAGAGAATGAGATTTTATATACAACACAATGAATCAAAAGGATTACAAAGAATATATGTTTTCCATAATTATTGCTATACTGTCTTCAATTTGATATTCTCCATTCATTCCTCAAATCTTGCGTTTTGGTATTCATCATGCTAGTAAGGCATTTATATCCAGACTTACTCTTTCCCATTATCATGCCAGTTTTCTTGAATTAACTTTAACATTGTTAGTGTGCTATACAAGGTAACTTATTTTTGGGCTGTGTATTCAGGTCGAAGTCCATTCTGATAGTATCCTTTACACATAGAACTTAGTTCTGTGCCTCGCATATTTAGTTTATATATTTAATCTCCATTCGTAAGCATAAGAAGAAAATAATTTGCCACTAGTAGTGCTATTAACACTTTCTTCAATTAATTTTACTTCGCTAAATTTTTATTAAGAGCTAAATACTCAAATTTATTATACATAATTCAATATAATGGTTAACTACACGTTTTAAAATAAATTCACCGCAAGTATAACGTTAAATATTCTTTCACATTATAAATTAAGCTCCTAAATGCTAAATTTCATATTGCTAAAAAAAAATTTCAACTACCAATATACCTTTAAAAATATTTAAATTTTCAAAGAAATTAAATACTCAATTCAACACTTGTAAAAAAATATTTAGCTTTTGTTTGACACTTGTAAAGCACATTTATATATATATATATATATATATTAAGTATAAACGGTAAAAAAAAGTTTGAAAAATATTTAAGCGACTCATGTTACTTTGTAATCATAGAAGTTAGGATATAATACTAATTTTATAATATTTAAAAAATTAAAAGATCACTTAGTTAGTGGCATGAACTAAAATTTTTCAATTTTATAAGTTTATCCTCTTGAATTCTTGAGCTTGTTGCCACAATATATAATCTTGCAACTTAAAAAACTAGTGATTTAAAATATATAAACTCACATCATTATACAAATGTAATGTGTTAATATTAAAATTTAAGCTTTTATAATTTTTAGGTTAACATTATAGTTCCAAAAAATTATAATTGGATTCACTTGTTACATTATTCAACCTCACAACAATAAAAGTATAAAAATAAGAACAAAAGTAAGATTATTTAGTGAAATATTTGTAACGTTAAATTTTTATTTAAAATACTTTTTGAAATATAGAAAAAGTAACTTAAAGGAGAATTATTCCTATAAGTGCTTATACTTTGCATAGATAATAATTAACGCTTCAAATTTTAACATAACAGTTGGAGCTCTTAATTTATAAATGCTCTTCCTTCAATTAGACAAATTCTATCAATGAAAAAGTATTTATTGATGCAGTAAAAATCCATTCTGTAAATTCCGTGCACTAGCAACAATCTTCTCTCCCCTTTCCTTTTTAACCTGTAATCACAATCAATAGTTATAGGGTAAAAAGCCGATTGCCTGACTAAAACCCTCCGTTATGGTTGTGGTTGTACTTTATAAATTTTCAAGGGATATCCTCAGTAAAGCTAATAATATTTTTTTTTTGCTAGGGTTTCATCCCTTTACTTGGTTGCCGTTGATCGCCTTTTATAGGTGTTATCATCTCTCTAATATGGTAGAACACTAAAATCAGGCAACTAGAATTCTATTGTGTGAGAATTGCGGAGATTCCAGAAGCTAAACATCGGTTTTTTTTGTAGGAATATATCCTTAGGATTCTTATTATGTAAGAAACCTAATTTGGCAAGAATCCTTATTTTGAAAAAAATCTGAGAATGTGTGAGAAGGAGATGAATCCTTCACTAATACTCAAACTGTAGTGAGGTCTCGACAATCCCTGTTTGGGGATCGTTATTTTCTTATGATAAACTAGATGTCTTATTTTCGAGACCGAGACCATGACCTTTATAAACCATATATCTAAGACCTTATACGCTATGGTCGAGGTCTTGTTGGAGCATCTTTAGGATAAGATTCGATCCAAGCCTCCTAGCTACTTTGAGAGGTCTCAGCTCCTGTCACTTGAACGACTTTCCTTGGGTAGTTGTCGGTCTCAGGACACCATCCATTTCTGCTTTCAAAACCATCTCATACCTTTATCTTCATGAACCTTATACGTTCTGGATTATCCCTAACATCAAGCCCCCTAGTTTTAGTTAATGATGACCATTCTTTGATTACAACTAAAGGCATCAGTTTTGAAGAGACACGCTTGTCTGTCATAATTAAATACTCAGCTGGGAGTCCACCCGTCTTCACAACATGGCAGATGATGACTGGCTCTTAAAATCCCAACGTTTCAAAACCCAAGACATCTAACTGCCTCTAATGATGGCCACCCCCCTTTTATTAATGAGACGCATCCTTTCAGCTTCTGCTTTGATGTGGCAACATCCCACCCCTCGATCTATAACGGGTATCGGCGATTGGAGTTCCTTTCCTCTTTTAAATACATCACCTTTTACCTTTCTACTTTTTATTTACTTTTCCACCGTCGATTTTCCTTGGCTAACGATTTAACAGCAAAACAGTAATAGTAATGCAGTTTCAATCTCCTTACTTCTAAGTTCTTCCAACTTTCAACTATAAGTCTTTTTCCCTCTCTTTTCTTTTTGTTGTGGTTGATTTCGTGGCATATTTGATTGACTAAGGAATTTAGAAAACATTTTAGATTTAAAGGCCTTTAGGTTAGTCCCCTTTTGAGTCATTTGAGGTTCTTAGGATGACCTTTTAAACCCCACTTTCCTTGTGTAAAAACAGGAAATGGCTTCTGGGGAAAACAACTCTATCGAGAAGCAAATCATCATACCAATTGCCACCCCAGCTCTGACGAGGCGAGATCTAAAGTATTTTGAAGAGGATAGATTTGCTTCCATTGTGACCAAAGTAGATTTAGAAGTATATACTAGGCTATATAGAATCCTCGAAGGGATTTATCTTAGGGTTTCTGAGGTGAACAAGCTTTCAAGTTACCTTTTAGAGGGCGAGATAGCCTTTAATGAGGAATTTTTCCATATATGTGTTAGACTACCTATCCAACCGTACTTCACCCGAATCCATGCTTCATTTGAACTCCCTCTTTACCAACTAAACAATAACAGTTGGAGGATTGTATCTGGTCTATATATCGTGTGGCATCAGATCTTGAACCTCAATCTTTCTCTTGGGGATTGAGTTCATGTACATTTTGAAGAGAAATCCTACGAACAGCCTTGGATGGTTTTACCTCCAAAACCGAGCTAGCAAGGCAAACCCTATTACCCGGCAACCCCACTTCCAACAAAACCTGGAAGAAAAAATGATTTTTCATTGGAGGTAGTTAGAACTCTACCCCATACTTTCATGTACCCAGACCCTTTGGTGAGGCGGTGTTCTAAGCAGCAGGCCAACATTGGATCCTTCCAGTAGTGAAAGGATAAGACTGGCTAGGCCACTTAGCTTTTAACTAGAGCCTTTTGCTCTCAAAAAACGAGCTGCTCAGTTCGGGTCTTATAGAGTTTTGCATCTCCAGAGGCCAATTAACCTCGAAAAAGCCACTCTTCAAGGTAGTCTTAAAGTGACTCATCCTTACGATAGGGCTGTAGTAACTAATGGTGGCTTTTCTTGCATTTGCAGTTAAAATGGCCTCCAGAGACCACACACTAAATCCCTTTCAAGTCCTGCAGAAAATTGCCAAAGAATAGAAGGGAGGGAAAGCCCCTCAAGTTTTAAAGGCCACCCGCAAAGGTCCAGTGAAGGCCTCTGGAGCGCCAAAGGTACCGGCTCTTCCAGTGCAGCTCGCTCCAAGGTTCCCACAAAAGGGGTGGTTATCCGAGACCCGACACCTCTCCCTGCAGCCCCTCCTATTGACAAGGGCAAGCGCAAGGCTACGGCTAAGGCCTTTAAGGAGAAGGCTAAGAAGAAGAAGGAGATGTTTGACCGGACCGATAAGGAGTCAGTAGGATCAATAGAGCTTCTTCCCAAAGACATCTCGGCGGAGAAAAGGGGGCTCTTCGAGCATTTTCTCCCCTACATCAATTTACAAGTGCAGAGCATCAGTGATAAATTTACTGTGGATATTGCTGGGCTCTTAGGAGAATCATTGATAAACTTTCAATTAAAGTGGCTGGGTCGAGTGAGTTTATTTTCCTTGTTAACTTATACTATAAACTACACACTGTAACAAGTCTTTTGATGGTTTTTCATGATCTTTTAGCTCTTCTACTCTACTATGCTACTGCATGGTACCCTTATTGATGATTTTTCTAAGGCCTTCGAGGCCTAAAAAAGAGCCAATAAGGTAGAGAAAGTCTTGGCTTCTACCAGAAGCAAGTATGAGTCTGACCTAAGCATAGCCCACAGGGAGCGAAAGAAGCTTCAAGTAAGGGTGGCTAAGGCTGAGTCTTCTCAGTCCGAGGTGAACAGGATAGCAGAAGTCTTGAGGTCTGAGTTGACCACCTTGAAAGAGGAGAGGGAGGAGCGACTACAGAGCTTGAACAAGGCATGTGAATAGCTGCGGGCAAGCTTAGATGCTAAGAAGAAGAGGTTTGCACTCTTGTCCAAAAAGGTCGAGGGTGACGAGGCTGAGATGGGGCTTCGCCTTCGCAAGCGGGTCAATGATAGCATTGACCTGACTTGTGAGGTATCCAAGTTCAATATCTCGACTTACACCTGAGTTGGCTATATGAAACCTTGGGGCATCCGACTCCTGTGTAAGAGGAAGAGGACTCTGGCTGGGTGTTCATAGAGGAGGAGAGGCACCCCAATCTGAAGGCCAAGTTCGAGCCTCCTATGGATTCTGCCACTGGTTCTTCTGCCGAGTCTTCTGCTGCAAACACCCCTGTTGAGGTTTCTTCCACAGAGGCAATAGAGGCTCCTACTGGCCTAGCTACTCCCTCTGTTGACCCGGCGAATCCTCCTACAAACCCAGTAGCCCCTTCAGATGCCCCTCAAACCACTGTAGAAATAGTTTAGTTTTGTAAAAGAAGAGTTTTTTTTTTTTTGTAATACTTCGATTAATAGAACTTCCTTTTGACACTTCTAATCTTTTTTCTTCTAATTGTTCCCCATTAACTCAACTGAGTATTTTCATGCAATTCTTGCCTGTCTTATGAAATTGAATTATCACTAATTTCAACTTAGCGTAGCAACATCTTGCACTGTTCATTTTATCAACCCTTTTTATTTAAAGTTCACCCACATCCTAGACTTCATCGTCATTCGTTCCATTAGTAGCCTAACTTCTTTGATGGATTTGTTCCTAAGTCAGTCTGAGCAGCTTATTTGGTCAAAGAACTACAATGCTCAAGAGCGAGTAACAAAGTGACGTCTGGGAACCGTACCACCCGTATTTGAGCATTCAAAAGGGGGTCACGCCTAGATGTTTTTTATAAGATCATCTAAGAACCTCTCTTGCCTACGCCTTTCGAGATCGTGTTCAAGGCTTACATTGGGCTGAGGATAATATTATCTCGAGAAAGTGGAAAGCTAAACGCCTGAGAACCGTGTCACCCGTATCCGGGCTTTGGGAGATTACCCTGAGACGTCTTTACAAGATCATCCGAGAACCTCTCTTGTCCATTCCTTCTAAGACCGTGCTCGGGGCTTACATTGAGCTGAGGATAACATTACCTTGAGAAATTAGAAAGCTAAACGCTTGGGAACCGTCACCCGTGTTCGAGCTTTTGGAGGAGATTACCCAGAGACACTTTTACAAGATCATCCGAGAACCTCTCTTACCCATTCCTTCCGAGACTGTGCTTGGGGCTTACATTAGGCTAAGGATAATATTACCTCAGGAAATTGGAAAGCTGAAAGGTTGGGAACCGTGTCACTTGTGTTCGGGCTTCGAGAGGAGATTACCGAGAGACGCTTTTACAAGATCACCCAAGAATCTCTCTTACCCATGCCTTCCGAGACCGTGCTCGAGCTTACTTTGGGGTGAGGATAATATTACCTCAGGAAAGTAGAAAGTTAAACGCCTGAAGATTGTGTCACCCGTGTCCGGGCTTCAAGAGGAGATTACCTCAAGACGTCTTGATAAAATCATCCGAGAACCTTTCTCGCCCATGCCTTTCAAGACCGTGCTTAGGGCATACTTTGGGCTGAGGATTATATTACCTCAGGAGAGTGGAAAGCTGAACGCCTGGGAATAGTATCACCCGTGTCTGGGCTTCGAAAGGAGATTACTCCGAGACGTCTTTATAAGATCATCCAAGAACCTTTCTTGCTCATGCCTTCCGAAACCATGCTAGGGGCTTAATTTGGACTGAGGATAATGTTACCTCGAGAAGTGGAAAGCTGAAGGCTTGGGAACCGTGTCACTTGTATCTGGGCTTCGGGAGGAGATTACCCTGATACGTCTTTATAAGATCATCTGAGAACCTTTCTCGCGCAATGCCTTCCGAGATCGTGCTCTAAGCTTTATTTGGATTGAGGATAATATTACCCCAAGAAGGTGGAAAACTAAACGCCTAGGAACCATGTCACCCGTGTACATGCTTCAAGAGGAGATTACTACGAGACGTCTTATAAAATCATCCGAGATTTACTTTATTTATTAGTTGACTTCAGAAGTGAAAAATTAAAAAATAATTTTATTGACTTCTAAGGGAATTCACTACAAAAATTTCTGACGTTTCTAAGGGTAATACAACTTCAAGCGTTCTGCATTTCAAGACTTTCAGACTCGGTTTTCGTTGGGGGATTCCAGCTTGTAGACTTCGGGTCTAAGAACTTGAGTAACTTTGTAAGGTCCTTCCCAGTTTGCACCTAGAACTCCCTCTCCTAGAGTCTTGTTATTCAGGGTCATTTGCCTCAAGACCCAGTCCCCTAGCTGAAAAAAAAAAAAAAAAGCGATGCTGAACTTTTTGGTTATAATACCTTATTACCCTTTGTTGATAAGCGACGGTTTTTACTATGGCCATTTCCCTTTTTTCCTCCAACAGATCTAACTCTAAACGCAAGCTCTCATCGTTAGATTTCTCGTTATAATTGTTGACCCAGAAGGTTGGTATACTGACCTCTATCGGGATCATCGCCTCGAATCCAAAAGCTAGACTATAGGGAGTTTCACTTGTGGCGACCTTTGGTGTTACTCGGTATGCCCAAAAGACCTCAGGAAGTTTGTTAATCCATGCGTCTTTGTGCTCTTTGAGCTTATTTGTTAGGGCCTTTTTGATGACTTTATTAACTGCCACTACTTGTCTGCTGGCCTTAGGATGAACTAGAGTTGCGAACCTTAAGTTAATTGCAAAATCTGAGCAAAATTCTCTGAAATTTGCGTTGTTAAATTACTTTCCATTATCCATGACTAGCACTTGAGGTATTCCAAACCTGTAAATGATGTTGTACTTAACGAACGCCATGACCTTTTTTTCAGTAATAGCCGCCAGAGGTTCGACTTCTACCCATTTTGTGAAGTAATTGATGGCGATCATAACGTACTTAGTGCTTGCCCGAGCTTGTGGCAAAGGTCCAATGAGATCGAACACCCACTGGGAAAATGGCCAAGGGCTTGTTATAGAAGTTAATTTCTTAGGAGGTTGTTTCGGAATATAATCGTGCACTTGACACTTATGACAGGTTTTAGCTACCTGTGTTGCATCCTGAGAAAGCATTGGCCAGTAATACCCCTACCTCAATATTCTATGGGTCATAGCTCGAGCTCCTCTATGCCCCACATATACTCCTTGATGAATTTCATTTAGGATCCGAATGGCTTTTTTAGGTCTTAAGCATTTTAAGTATAGGATGTCGTAACCCAGCTTGTACAACTCCCCATCAATAATGGTATACATTGGCGACCTATTCTTAACCTTTCTTGCCTGTTATTTATCCTCTATGAGTTTGCCATCTTGAATGTAGGACCTTATCTCATCGATCCAGCAATACTGTGGATCCACCTGAGATACGTACCGCGGGTGGTCCTTGTCTCCTGTACTTGTTCGTTCCAGCACCTCTTTCGGAACCGAGGTAGGAATATTTTCTTTAAAAAGGAGGCCAATTTTGCTAGAATGTCTGCCTTAGAGTTCTTTGCTTTAAGGATCTGTTTTATTATAATAGCCTTTAGTGTGCTCAGTACTTGCTTGGCTTTCTCCAAGTATGCTAGCATGTTACATTTGCGCGCTTGGAATTAGCCGTCTAGTTGGCTAGCCACTAGTTAGGAATCGCAGTGGATGTTAAGACTTGTGATCCTTAAAGCTAGAGCTAATTTAACCCCTGCAATTAATGTTTCATACTCTGTCTCGTTATTTGTAACTTTAAAATCAAACTTTAAGGAATACATTACCTCAATCCCTTCTGGACTTACAAGGATTACACCAGCTCCTCCTCTATGAGCATTAGAGACTCCATCGATGAAGAGGCTCCATATCATCATCTCTTCATGTGGGGTGACTAGGTCTCCTCGGTCTGGATGCTGTTTCATGATATGTCGGATGAGCAGGTGTTCAAACACCGATCTTTCGGCAACAAAATATGCCAAAGCTTGACCCTTTATTACTTTCCTAGGCTTGTAAGTGATGTCGTATTCGCTGAATTCAACAGACCACTTAATCAACCAGCCTGAGAGCTCTGGCCCATGCAAAATCTATCTCAGCGATTGATTCGTTAACACCACAACCTGATTTGCCTGAAAATAGGGTCTGAGTTTTCAGGCTACCACCATCAATGCCAGTGCTAGCTTTTCTAGAGGTGAATATCTAGTCTCGGTGTCTATGAATGCCTTGCTAGTGTAATAAATGAGGCGGTAAATCTTCTCAGCATCTTCTTTTACCAAGACCAAGCTCACTGAGTGATCGCTCACCGCTAGGTATAGATATAACATATCCTTGGTTTTCGGCCTCGTTAGATGAGGTGGAGACACAAGATACTACTTCAGCTCTTGAAAGCAGCGCTCACATTCCTCTGACCACTCAATCTTCTTCCCTTTCTTCATGTTCTGAAAGAATAGGAAACACTTGTCAGACTCTGGAGTTCCATGAGATTTGACGGAGACTTCAACTCTAGTATCACCTTGATCTTCTGTGGATTAGCTTCGATTCCTCGCTGACTGACTAATACCCAAGGAATTTCCCAGTTTGAACTCCGAATGCACACTTCTTGGGGTTCAATTTCATTTTGTACTTGTTTAGGTAGGAGAAAGTCTCTTTTAAATTCTTGGGGTGGTCTCGAGCCTTCTAAGACTTGGTAATCATATCGTCCATATATACCTCTATAGTCTCGCCTATTAGTGGTTTGAATACCCGATTGACTAATCTGTAGAAAGTAACTCCTACGTTTTTTAACCCAAAAGGCATTACCATGTAACAGTACAGCCCTTGGTCGGTAACAAACGTTGTCTTCTTCTGGTCTGGCTCATACATTATGATCTGATTATACCCCAAGAAGGCATCCAAAAAGCTTAACAGCTCATGGCCAGTGGTGGAGTCCACTAATTGACCAATCCGAGAGAGAGGAAAACTATCCTTGGGGCAGGCTTTATTCAAATCTATAATGTCTACGCACATTCTCCATTTACCATTAGTTTCTTGACCATCACTATGTTTAATACCCACTCGAGGTAGTGTACCTCCCTGATGAATTTTGCTCTCATCAGCCTATCGACCTTAGCATGTATTGCTTTCCTTCTTTCTTCATTAAACAGTCTTTTTTCTGCTTCATTAGTCTGTGCTGGGGATCGATGGCAAGTCAATGAGAGATTACTCATGGGTCGATGCCCAATATGTCTTCATGAGACCATGTAAACACGCCTACGTGTTTCTTCAAGATGGCCTTAAGTTCGGACTTCAATTCTTCTAGGAGTTGGGCGCCAATCTTAACCATTCTCTAAGGTAACTTTTCATTCAAAATGATGCATTCGAGCTCTCCTGCCGATTCTAGGGTCGACAGTTTGTCACTATGTTCAAGTCTCCTCTCAATTAGCTTATCCTGCGAACTACCTTTATTTGTTTCTAGGATTTCTTTTCACGGGCACTTCGATAGGCAGTACGAGTTTTTAGATGAAACCGCAAAGCACAACCGAGCCTCCTTTTGGTTTCCCTTTACAATTCTAATTCCGTCTCCTGCTCGGAATTTTAACTTTAGATAATGTATGTTTTCTACTACCTTCGTGGTTTTAAGGAAAGTTCTCCTCAGTATCATGGTATTGGGCATTTTGAGATCGACCACCTAAAATTCTACCATTGTAGTCTTCTGGTAAGGTCTCTCTCCTATAGTAATGGGTAGTTACATTATTCTTATGGGGTAAACGCACGATTCACCGAAGCCATGGAGGGCAGTCTTGGTAGGTTCAAGTCTTAAATCTTCAATTTTCAAGGAATCCAAAGTTTCCTTGAATATGATATCTACCAAACTTCTTGTATCCACCAAAATTCGGCTAACCTATGCCGTTTCTACCATCAAGGTTACTACCAACACATCATCATGAGGATAATGAACTTTCATTTCGTCCTCGTCCGTGAACATAATGGGTATCTAGGCAAGTTTTTATTTCTTCTCAGTTTGAACATTCATAACATGGATATCCAAGGAATCATAGGGTAAGGAGTATTTGGAATAATTCTTCCTCGATCTATTAGACTTCCTAGCCAACATTGCCCCTACTAAAACCACCATAGCCCTTTTCTGCTGTTCTTGTCCATGTCCGATCTCCTGATTCGAGGCTCTAATTCCATATTCTTCTCTAGCTATCAAGTCTTATAGATAATTGTTTCGAATTAGTATTTTCACTTGGCCTCTGAGATCAAAACATTCATTCGTTAAATGCTTGGCACTTTGGTGGAACTCGCAGAACTTGTTCTTAGCTTCTCCCATCGGCTTAACCATTAACGGGCGGGGTTCTACCAATATAGTTCCATGTCTTTTAATCTCCTACCAAACCTGTGATAGTGAGGCTTTCAAGGGAGTAAAAGCCTTATCTCCCTGAATATGAACCACTCTCTTGTTGTCGTCTCTTCTCAGGGAGTGATACTGTCTTGGTAGGAATTCGTCTCTTCCCCTTTGTCTCTCATTCCAACCTTGATCTTGTTTGCCTCTTCTGTTGAGATCATAGAAATTTCTTCCCTTATCGCTTCTCCTTCTCGGATCGGTCTTCGTATTTGATATCCTACTGGGAAACGATGGTGCTAAGGCCTTTTCTTCTCTTATTTTGAGAGTGATCTGGTCCTCAATTTCGATCTCATTCAGCAACTTTCGTCAAGCTGCTTCATAAGTGGTGACTAATGGCTTTCGTGCTGCATACCATCCACGGTCCACCTGCAAGCCCTTCTTGAGACCCTCTAAGGCCAATGAATGGTGATAAGCCCCCAGCTCCATAACCTCAATGTGATATCTTTTGACAAAACTCTTGAGGACCTCTTTAGCTCCTTGTTTCATGAGCAGTTATGAACTTGGTGTTCTAAGATTCACCGTGACCCCCCTGAATTCATTTACAAATGTTTCATATAGTTGTCCAAAACTATCAATGCTTTTAGGGGTTAGGTTAGTGAACCACTTTCTTGCTTGCCCTTCAAGGGTCAGGGGAAACAAACGACACATTTGGGACTCATCTAATCTCTAGATTAGCATCATCTCCCTAAAAAGATCCATATGTAATGATGGGTCAGTTTTGGCCGTGAAAAGGTTTATCTATGGCATCTTGAATTTTTTAGGGAGAGTAAGATTTAACATTTTTTGAGATAACGGGAACCTCGAATAAGACCCCATCTTGGGCATAGGTTCGTCTCTCTTTTGCCTTTCCCTTTACTTTTAGTCTTCTAGCTCTTCGACCAGCTTCTGAATTCGGGCTTCGAGACTATTGACCCGACCGCTATCTTCCATGGACCTTCTTTGTCTTGAAGGGCTTGGCATCAAGCCTTCTTTTTGTCATTTCTGGTCAAGAAATGCCCTCATATCCTCTCGACCGGGGCCATTGCCCAATCCTCTCTTATGAATCACTACTGAATCCTTTGAGGAATCTTCAAACATCTGTTGCGGCTCGACATGGAACCTATCAGCGTCATTATTATCTTGAGGCTCTTTAAAGAAATAGCCCAAATTTTTCCCCTTACCTTTTTCTGCCGCAGTGTATTTTCTCCTAGTAGTGTCTCGACGATGTTCTACTAGGTGATCTGTATGCGTTGTGTCAGGCACACTGCTTTCAACAGCTTCGACTAGTTTGGGTATTTTTAACGCTGAGGAACCAGCCTGTAGTATCTTCCTCATCCATGCTACTTCTTCAGCCAAGGCTTAAATCTACCTATCCTTCTTCGCGTGTTGCTATTCATTCTAGACCAGCTTTTTAGTCATCCAACCTATTTCCGCCGATCCGGGACGAGAGAGGAGTTGGTGTGGTGATGAGGCCTCTGAATTGTGATTTATGTCCTCTAACAGTGGCAGTTGGTCCCCAACATCTTGGTTAACTGTTGTACGATCATCCATACCATTGTCGTTAAGATTCCCCCTCGTCGTTGCTTTGTTTCTTGTCACATACGTCCACGAAGTTATGTTTTCCTTCTTGCAGCTTCTTCTGACTTTTTGTTCAGTTGTTCCCACAAACGGCTCTAGATGTTGATGTAGCAAAAATCCCTTTCGTGAATTCCGTGCACCAGCATCAATCTTCTCGCCTCTTTCCTCTTTAACCTGCAACCATAATCAATGGCTATAGGGGTAAAATGTCGGTTACCCGATAAAAACTCTCCGATACTTAAGTTAGGGTTTTACTTGATAAATTTTCAAGAGATATCCTCAGTAAAGCAAATAATATTATTTTTTTGCTAGGGTTTCGTCTCTTTACCTTGTTGCCAATGATCCCCTTTTATAAGTATTATCATCTCCCTAATATGGTAAACACTGAAATCAGACAACTAGGATTCTATTGTGAGAGAATTGCAGAGATTTCATAAGCTAAACATCATTTTTTTTTTGTAGGAATGTATCTTTATAATTCTTATTATGTAAGAAACCTAATTTGGCCAGAATCTTTATTTTGGAAGAATCTGAGAATGTGTAGGAAGGAGATGAATCATTCACTAATATTCAAACTGCAGCGAGATCTCGGCAATCCCTGCTTAGGGATCTTTATTTCCTTATGATAACTAAATGTCTTATTTCCGAGATCGAGACCTTTGTAAACCACATATCTAAGACTTTATACGCTATGGCTGAGGTCTTGTTGGATCGTCCGCCTTGTTGGAGCGTCCTTAAGATAAGATTCGATCCAAGCCTCTTAGCGACTTTGAGAAGTCTCGGCTCCTGTCACTTGAACGGCTTTCCTTGGGTAGCTGTCGGCCTCGAGACACCATCCATTTCTACTTGCAAAACCTTCTCATACTTTTATCCTCATCAACCTTAACCTTACGCAATCTGGACTATCCCCAACAGTATCAAAAGAAAAAATAAACTAAATTTCTTTTCAATCTTAATGTGAAGGAGATTCAACTACAAACTTCTTATATTATTTAAAAGATATTTATCAACTCAAATTAAGATGTACACTTTAAAATGATAATTAGAATATTATAAAATTGGTGTGCCTTCTACTTAGAAAAAAAAATAAGTTAGGGATGAATTTAAACAATACCCCAACTTAATCGATTTATTACTTCGTAAAATGTTTACTCTTCATGGATACTTTCAACCATGAAAATCATTAAAATAAAATTTAGTAATAAAATAGAAGATGAGTTACCGAAAGATTTTATTACTATATACATTAAAGAGAATTTATTAGCTTTAAGGATTCAAAAGTGACAATAGACTGATTTTAATCCTTTGAAGCTTATTTACCTTATATATATATATATATATATATTTAATTATTCTATTGTAAAGCTTTAACTTTTATTATATTCTTTCCACTAAGAGTATCGTACCTTGCTTAATTTTTTATTATTATTGTTTAATATTAAATTCTGCCCACCCAAATATAGAGTTTGTCTACGACACAGTATAGAATATGGTATTAACAAATAAGCTTAACTCCTTACAAGAAACCATATACGGTGTTTCTAGTTTTCCATTGCGCCTATAATACCATTCAGAAAATCAGCCACAAAAAAGAAAATTAAAAGACAAGGGCCGCAAAATTCTGAAGAAAATCATAAAAAACTGTTGCATGCATATATCTAAATATTCACATACACGATATATACATGGATGCATTATGCTAACTCCACAAAATACATTATTATTTTAAACGAGATAATATTGCTGATATCGAGATTCATTATGATATAACTGGACAATCTGTAACCAAGATATCATTAGCATATATGGAATTTTCCTTCCTTAATCTTTAGTGTCCTATATGCTTCTTCCCTTTCAGAGACGAAGACGATGGTACGTCCACGCGTTCTGCCTCTTCATCACTAACAGATTCCGAAGGCTGTTTTCCTGATCCTCTTGATCGCGCAATGCATACAGATTTTAATAGAAAACGTTTAGTTTTAACAAACAACATGGAAAACTTAGGTAAATATATATCAAAGTATTACATGTCATTCCAAAATCTGAAAGAATAAAAGAATGAAGTACTTGGAATTTCCAGGTTCATGATCTAATGATGAAAGATTCTGTCCAGTTTGATAGGGATCGAGAATCTGATCAATGGCTTGGATGTCAAAAGGTTGGACCCCTGCACTTTCTTCCATTGTTGATTGGTAGTTGTACATGCGCTCACCGATATTCATATCACCTATATTAGGCTAAGTTATATATTCCAGAAAAGAGAAACACAGATGATAATAATTAGTTTTGCCTTTAAACGTAGAGTACTATAAATGATAAAAGAAAAAAAAAAGGATAGAAGATAGCAGTTTACAAGCTGGTTCGGTGCCCGCTGGGAATTGAAACCTTCAGCTTCATAATTAAACATTGATGGAGAGGGTGCTAATGGTGGTGGCACTGCTACAGATGAACTCTTCAAAAAGTTCTCCAATTGCTGTTGTTTCTCTCTTTCCCGGAAAAAAGCTAGTTGTTGATTTACAGCATCAAGTTCCCTTTCGTAAATATGTATTTGGGATTTCAGATCTCGGACAACACCAAGACAGCCATGCACAGGATCATTGTACCTCATATTACCTTCCATCAGGATTGATTCAGCCGCCGCTTGTCTTTGGTGGGGCTCAACAGAACTGATGATTTTCTGTATGTTGCTTACACCAAAAAGTTTGTGGGCATTTTGGAATTCACGATATCTGTTTGCTGGAAAATAAGGAGCTAATTCGCAGTTTTCATCACACCTTTTTCTCTGGTGTTTACAGGAGGCACAGGCCTGAGAACTTCCACCTCCAAAATCCCTATTCATTGTTTTTCTTTCTTTTATTCTTCAATGTATGTTGTTTTCCCTTAAGCCAGACAAGGGAACATTTATATAGAATACATACAGAATGAAACAAAAAGGTAGAGGGTAGAGATTAAAGTTATGACAATTAAAGTTGATTAAACGAATCAGATAATGTTAGATTTTGTAAGAGATTTTGGTATCTAAGTATTAATGATATTGGATTTGGTAAAAAGCTTTTTGAGTGTAATATTGTCAAATGTGGTGATGAATTTTAATTAAGAGTTCACAAAAATGTTTAATTGCAAAATGGTAACATGTTATTGCCTTTTAACCAAGATGTATACATGCTTGTTCCGATCACAATGGTTACTGTCATTGTATGTCTAGTTTAGATTTTCTTTCTTAAATTAATTACAACTTGTTTATCATTTGGGTCACAATTTTTTTTCCCTAAATCTTAACTAACGTAATTGAGCTTCCAATATCTTCTCATGCTTGTGTATTTCATTTCTAAGATTAATTGTCAATGGTTAAAGTAACACATCAATTATATTACTCCCCTTGTAGGAATGATTTTTACAAAAATGTAATTTAAATTTTCACCACCTCAAGGATATTAAAATTATTACTCCAATTACGCATTAAGCAAAAAATATATATATTCCTTGACTATGTTTAAGAATCATTTAACTTATATAAAAGAATATTCTCATATTATTAAACTTTATATAGATACGATATTATGATAATATTATTAGTTCTTACATAGAAAAAATTCGAATATTCGATTGTTTAATAAGTAATGAATGAGTTTTGTTTGTTTTACTTAAATTTTGAATATATTTAAGAAACATTCAACTCCGGTAAGAGAATGTTCAAAAAATATGAAATTTAATATATATTACGTGAAATTCATATGTTCAACTATTTAATTGTACTATTATAACATTTAATTTCAATAAATATATTCTCACCTTCTTCTTTTTTCTCTTTTAATTTTTTTTTTTCCAATTTAACAAGATTGCTTATATTTCTTTTAAACAAATATAATATCTTTGTTTAAAATATCATGAAAGATCATCTCACATTAAAAAAGAGCTTATTCTATAATATAATTTTCAATATATTTTATTTTTAAATTTAATAATAAAAAATTCATGAGTTTTAAAGTGCTTGGTAAAATTTGAATTTGACTCGAACAAAATATTAACTTTTTATTTTACTTTGTGCAAGTTAACTCAAAATATTTAAGTTTACAATTATTTTTTTTTAATTTTTGTCACTGGCTATCCTACTATCTTGTTTGTAAACAAATATATATATAAATATATGGTGCAACTCCATACTTTAAAAGTAGTATTATCACATACCTGAGATTTTCACTTTTATCATTTATATAATTAAAATTAAAAAAACGACTGCTTACTTCCCTTGAACTCTTAACACCATTAATTGACTTAACGAAATCTAACACAATTACTTTTTTGCCCTTTCATGCAAGAATAAAATCTAACACAATTTCATATTTACCCTTTTACATTAAAATAAATATATAATCAATATTATTACACATAATTAATATATTCTTCAATAATTAAAATTAAATATTTATATGTTTTATTATTATAGGTAAAAAAAAATAAAATATTTATTAATTAAAATTAATAATTATAAATTTAATTATTATAGGTAAAAATAATTAGTAAAATGTTACTAATAAAATTTATAAATATAGGTAAAATTTTATTATTATAGGTAATAAAAATATATAGATATTTTATTAATTATTATTTTTATAATAATAAACATAAAAATATTTTAAAATTTATTAAACAATTTATGTCAATGATAATTGATTAGATATTTTATTTTTATGATTAATGATACATTTGTTAGTGTGTTAGATTTTATTCTTGCATGAAAGGGTATATAAATAATAATTAGACTATATTTTGTTAAGTCTAACGGTGTTAAGAGTACATTGATCAATTCTTAAGTTTGATAATCTAAATGATAAAAGTGAAAACTTTATGGGGGGGGGGGGGGGGGGGGGAGGACATGTCAGAATAATGTTTTCCAAAATTTGAAAATGGTAATAATCATTTGTTTGGGGTAAAAGGACAATTATCTCTTTCCAGAACGCCGTGTTTTAAGAGCACAATATTCAAGTATTCAAGTAATCGCGGAAAAACCCCAACCGGTTCGCTTACTGTACTGTGCGGTGTGCAGTTTACCCGCAGAGTACTGTGAATTCGGACCCGATTTCGAGAAATGTAAAACCTGGTTGATTCAAAACGTGCCGGATCTTTATAGCGATCTCACCAAAGGTTTCCTAATTTAATTTCCGTTATTAACACCGATTCCTCTGTTCAGTATTTTTCTCAATTTTATGTTTAATTATTTACAGAGGCAAATTCGAAGGAAGTGGATAAAGTCACTGAGCAGTTACAGTCCACTTACATTGCCTCTACTGCTTCTTCAGGTTGGCGTTCATTACAACCTATATTGTTTATCTGATTCTTCTGAGATTCGCATTATTTGTATTATTTTTATTTTTATTTATTTATTTTTGTATATTTGGCATTCAAAATATTTTAAGCTAAAGTTCACTTTGGTAATATGTACGTACAAACATTGGTTAGTTTATGAATATGTCAAATTGTTCTTGGATTAGGGAGTGGGCTAGCAGGAAATGTTAATTGTTTCCTCGTAATGACAGCTCTTTTTTTTTTTTTTTCGTTGGTTAAGAATAGTAGAATTTGCGATTGATGGGCCTGCCTTTTGAAGGATTTGAATTTATTTTTTCTTTCTCTTGTCTGTATACACCAGGCAGCGGTCAATGGCCATTGTTGGTAACAATTCTCTGATACTTAATCATTAGTACCTATAAAAACTGGAATTCATGATGAAGGTACTGTTTGTGTTGGAGGAGCAGCTGATCATTCCTTTCAGAAATCAAAGCCGAAAATTAAATGTAATATTCATGCTACAAAGGCAGTCTAGGTAAATTTCTAGAGAAATGGGAGTAGGGTGTTATTCATTACCATCTGAAAGAAGCAACGCAGGAAGGGAGTTTCTGGTTATAGGAAGAGGAGGTGCAACAATTCTTAAAAGTGCAGATTCTTTGATCTAGTGGATCTTGAAAAGCTAGACAGCAAAGCAGCTCCTCGATGTTAGCATCATTGAGGTTTTAATTTGGTTGTTGAATAATTTACTGAGAAAGTTAGTTGAAGAAAACGTAAAGTACCTAGGATGTGTGCAAGAAGCCCATCCAGTTTTTTTATCTCAAAACATAAAGAGTAGCTTGAGCAAGACTGGGCACGATGAAGGGAGAAGGGACGGTTATGATTAGTGTTGAGATGATGAACCTGTGGTCTCCCTAGTATAAATGTTCTAAATATGTGACGGAGAGCTAACATCTAGTTAAAGGTTGCAATTTCTTAATTTCAACAAGATCCTTTAACCCCAGTGGTAGTAACTTTTGAATTCATAAGAACGAGTGAAATTGGGACTATACTTTTATGGGTATCATGAGTTACTTTTTTGATTAGATGGAGTCATACCCAATAGGCTGTTTGTCTTATTTACTATGCAGAAACATGACTTAAGGATGGCTAACATACATCAATATTATTTGCTTTTGCTGCACCAAGTTTAAGATATTTAGTACCTACAATCAAAGTCAGGTGTACACTATCTTGTAATTGTCTTTTTCTTTTTTTTTTCTTTGGTACTTATGAATATAATTTGTTATACACCATACAACAAACTATGAAGAGCATTGAAATTATAGTTTTGTAAATGAAAATTCTCTTAAAATGTTTACCGGTTAGTTTTTATAAGAATTACATTTATCTGTTTTGTTTTATTGTTATAGTCTGGGTGCTATTTAATTTGCATCACTTTTCTGGCTTCTTGCTTTTACTTGACAATGTATGAAATGATAACATACTTTAATTTGTCTATCTATTACTCTGGGCTGCTGAGGCTACTTTAGCACCTAAGGAAGATGAAGTGAAACGCCTACCCGGCTGAAAGAAAAAGAAAAAGGTAAGAGTTATATGTTCTTTTCTATGTTTACTACATATGCTCTTGTTTTGCACACCTGTAATATTTTAGCTTGGGTCTATAATAATTGAATTGGGCATTAAATTGTGTTGTAGAGAATAAAGAAGTTGTTATTGAAAAGGTTGTTCGTAACAAACGAAAATGTATAACTACAATAAAAGGCCTGGAACATTTTAGTAAACTATGTGTTGCTTTGATTTTTGTTTCTATATTTCTTCATGTTGAGTTCTTATCCCACAATGATAATTGACTCAGTTTCTAGGATTACCTTTCAGGTGTTAAACTTAGTAATGCTGTTACGCCCCGTACCTGAGGTCCACCCGTGACAATTACCACAAACCATCACAATACCTTCTCTATACTCAGACTGTATCAAAATAGCTTGTAAGGCTTTCTTGTCAACCCCGTTTTACCTTGAAAATAATTTATACACAATACATCTCATCCATGAGACCACCACCAAAGAACTGATTTCTATGATCAATTCATCCACAATAAATATCAATTAATAAAAATAATATCATGGAACTCATTTTCTATTTGGGCTAAACAAAACATAAACAATTATAAAATCATTGTCCTCACAAATATTTTACAAAAATTTTTTTACATTTATCCAGTGAGACATCGACACCTGTGAATCAAGTAAGAAACCTATCCGGAGTGTTGTAAACTCTCTACTGCTACCACAAACTCTGCGAGCACTAATGCTCCTACCTTAAAACTGTAATCGTGAGGAGTGAGTATACAACTATACTCAGTGAGTAAATACATGCATACATAGATATACATATATACATGTACATATTTCCAAGTACAGATATTAGGATTTCGTTATTAACATTCTCAAATACACATATACATTTCATGTTCAACTTAATAACTGAAAACAATATAAGGATGGTCTGCTTTCATTTAAAACAACCAAACTGGGCTAGCCATAATTTCTCATCCGCTACCTTGGCCAAGGTAACTTCGAAATCCATTAGTAAGTCAGTTATGCATAAAACCATATGCAATGCATTTTATGAAAATCGCTATTATTCGTCATACTTTATAAAATCATTCATTTCCTTGTAAAACATGTATATTTAAAATCATCTAGCCCGTTTCACTGATGTTGGTCCCGAGTAATCACTTGGTGATAGAGTGACTATCCTCGATATCCATCAAATCTATGAGATCCCTATAAAGCCGCCAGGACTTTCCATAAAGTCTCTATATAACTGCGCATTTGTGCACCGGCACACAATGGACTTACCATGACTTATCCTTCCTTATACAGCCCCACTGTGGCACTAATAACCTACACGGCCCTTATAGGTCCGTCCATAGGTTACAACCCTGTATATACAATAAATAATCTGGCCCACTGGCAATATATCAATAACCAGCCTTAACAGCCTCATCACCAATATACATGCTTAAAAATAAATCATTTACAATCAACTATTTCCATTCATTTAAATTAAATCCGGCTTTTCTGGCTATATCATTTGCAAACAATGATTATAAGATATATAAATCACATCTGGCCTCTCCGGCCATTTTAGCATGTATATTTAACAATATTTAATAGCAGACAAAAGATAAAAACATCCCACTCTTAATTTAATCACATGAAATACATTATTTTCAAATTTCACTTTAAATAAGAAAGCAGCTTGTCACACAAGCAATACATATAATATATCAAGCATATATTTATTTATTCATGTATGTATAAATTTATTTACAACAAAGGGAGGGTAATCACTCCCACTAAGGTTCCTCACATAAACTTGGCCCTTCTCCCGAATTCTCGGAACCTAATACCACACATGTATAATATAGTGAGTTTCACGATTCTATATAGTTAAACATATATGCACTAAATGCAATTTTCGAGGAAAAAATGTCTAAAAACTCCTTAATTGACACATATCACTTCGAGAGACTTAACTAACGAGGGTCATTTATCCAATTTCCAGCAATTAAATTATATGGCTAACTTATTCTAATTCACATTTTTCAACCATATTTCCACCACAATACTTTAATTAACACTAATTAACATCATTTAACTTTTTTTATGCATAAATTATCGAAATTCCTAATTACTCGTTATACTCATATTATGAGTTGACTTAATTCAGCTAAGCCTCATTAATGTGTCAATTAATTATGAACAATGCATGTATGAAATTGAATATTATGAAATGACTATTTTACCCTTTAGTTCGTAGAACAGGGTTTATAGATGCTTCAAAGAAACTTGGGAAATAGTTTGCTATAAGGGCCTCAGTTGTTAAGGTGTATTTTGTTTTAGGGCAGTAAATAAGTTTTTTATTTTGCTATAAACACTAATGATATTTTTCTGAATGAATGGTTTCAGGGGCCAACTGAAAAGGAGCATATCGATGTTCAAGGAGACATATCATATGACATCGTGGAGTTTATAACAGAAACCTGGCGTGATGTAACATATTCTTGCCACTATCCCCTATGTCAATCTTATATATAGAGTTAAAAGTGTCATCTGGTTATTTTCTTAAAATTAAACAATGGAATTCTTCAATTACTTGCTATTTGCTAGTCCATACCTCTGCATATCAAGAATTTCTCCACATTGTAGATGCAAGACACACGAGAAACCAACAGACAGTTCCTCCCTTGGGTGCAATTTTTTTCCCTCTTAGGAGAGGGAGGGGAGTTGGCTGGGAACTTAAGGGCACGGCTAATAATTTTGCATGTCTATCAAAAGCTTGATGTCGTGACTATGCAGGTTTATCAAAGATTTATTTGTGGTGAGTGTATTGAGGGTTTTAACATCAGGTGGATATTATTTCTTGCCAAATAGCTGAGTAAGATTGAGCTGATAAAGAAAGTTGGAAACCATTTTAAACTCCCTTGGCTGAAACTTGCTTCTATGAGAGAGTTTATCCTGAATTGAAAATTTTAGTATTGACTTTGGTCACTTTAGAATTGTGATCAATGGTTGTAACTAGGAGTTGTCATTCAACAAAAACATCATACATCTAGGGATTTTATTTTGGCAGTGACAATGTATTCATAATTTTGAAAACCTGTGCTGTTCACACTTCACAGTGGCTGAGATGATCTTTGTGTGGATCTTTATTTTTATTGTTTATCAAGTAATTATTATAAGACTGTTACGTTGATCTCCTTCTTAGTCTTAAGTTTATAGATTTTATATGTCAAAGTAATTAGATATGAAATATGGTCAAACCAGTTAAAATATTTTAAACCCCTTCTCTCCTATTTTAGTTCCCCAAAACTGCAATCTTCTTCATTGAAGATGGAAAAAAGGTTCCATCTGCTTGATTGAGATTGTGGCTTATAGACAATGTGGAGTATGGTGTCTTCCTTGCTCTACACAAGGCACTCATGAGATTTGCCATATGTACACACAAAGTAAAGGCTGTTTGATGGATTTTCATGTCTAGTGAGACTTTTCTCCTCTTATATGGTCTCCTGTTATGTTGGTTGCCAAAATAGTATCTTTTTCATCTGAAATGTCTATTGAAATTAACGATATAGTTGCATAGGGATAATTTTGGATGTTGTTACTTTTATTTCAACATTGAAGCATTACATGTACTTTTAGAAGCTACTGGGTTGGATTTTTCACTGTATTTCATATTTTTGTTTATCCTAGTGATATTGCTGCTGCTATCTGAAATGTTATGCTTCTGTTGGTGACTGGCTCCTATAGCCAAGTCACACATATATATGTCATGGAAAGTTTCTGTCTGTCAAAATATATGTATTACTTGAATAGTATTTCATTGTGTTATGCTCTATGCATTTCATCTTCTAGTCATGCTGACATCATAAGTTCAGGTGAAATTAATTTTGAGAAAGCCTTGATGGGTGTAAGTTGGCATGTGTAGTTTTGACCATTGTAACTAGATTGGTATTCAAATGTTATGTAATACAAAGGCATGCGCATTGCATGTGTTGGCAAATACCTCTTGTAAAAGGAAATGCATGATGCTTCCGTGCTATTAATTGGTGTTATGTGACTATTTCAAATAGTAGAAGTGAATTTCTTAACAGGTGAATTATATTAACCTCTCTTGAGGTTTAATGACCTCTATTATCAACTTCCACTCGTCGACAACTTCTAGTACAAAGTTAATTTCAAGTCTCCAAAGATTTCTACCAGATGGTTAAATTAATATTTTGCTCCATATTAACAATGATAAGGGAAAAATTGGAAATTTTTCTTGTTCCATTTGATATCCGTCAATTTTTATGTAAATATCCAGCCCTTTAATGGAAGTGGTCAATGTAATGTTAAGATAAACCATGATGACAGTTATTTTACTAAATTCTCTAGAGGGGTTGTCAAGGTGAATAGAATTTTTACATTTGAGAACTAATATGTCTAGTCTTTAGAATATATAAAGTACAATGTATTCCTTGACAGTGGAACAGTAGATTGAATAATTATTAAAGGGAACATTTTCAAAGTAAAAATGGGGGATGGGGATGGTGGTGGTGTGGAGATTTATACTTTGTAATGTGGTTGGTAATGGTGATTGTGTGGAAAAGCTATTGTGCTTTTCTTGTAGTAGCAGTAGGTCAAGGCGCATGAGCTTTATTGGTGGTGGCCAGTGCTGTTGTAGCAATTTCAACTCTTAAATAAAGACTGTGGAGAGGTAAATAGCACGTGTGGAGGATGAAGACAAGGTGAAACAGCATTAAGTGGGTGGCAGTGCGACTTGGAAAATCTGATGTAGCGTGAAGTTCTGTTTTGGCATTATTTGGACTAGTGAAAGAAACTAATGTGTGCAAGTTCATTTTATTCTATGGGAAAAGAGAAAACAGGTAATAGGAGGGAGTTGAATAAGAAATGAGGAAAAGAGAGAGTGGTAGTGGGAAATAGAGATGTATGATATAATATTAGCCAGAGAATACTTGGATGGTTGTTCTTGTGAGTTTAACTCTTGCTTAAACTTTTGGAGGTTGGTGCTTTTTTTTCCCCCATAAAGTTGAAGGATTTTGAGGTGCAAGTTATTGGAGGCAAATTGTCCCATGGCTTTTTTAATGTTTAATACTTGGAATAGTGATGCATAAGAGAATTTCAAATGAAACTTTGCCTCTCATCTAAGGAAAGGCAGTATGCAAATGAGCATGGGAAGTGCTGGCTGCACGTTCTATGAAATCTTTGATGATAATCATGCTTAAAGACTATATGTCTTGGTGTCTGTCAAATCAATTTGAATAAAGTAGCATGTTCTAGAAAATGTTTAAAACTTATCGATCAATTGAAGGGGTGTTTTTTTAATTTCTTGCTATACTCTTTATACTTGATAATGTAGAAGTGGAATAATAAGAGTGAGAATATAATATATGGGTAAGATTTGTGGAGCTTGTAGATTCAGTTTTACTTAATTGGTAGGTGACTATAATGATATTCTTTTTCTTTGGCATGTGATTCTCCTGGGGACAACGTATTTTTCCCCGAGTATTTGTCGTGATTCTCAATCTCATGTTGATGTTCCTCGGTGAGAGGCGAATTCAAAATGATTTGATATTAATGAGGTAAAACTAGTAAATGAAATTCCCTATTTATGTGGAAGAAAATACTTGCATGTGAGTCCCCATTTTAATGCAATCCTGTTTGCCATACTCTGGATGCTGTAACCCAATTCATGGTTTGATGTCTTTAAGCAATTGGGTTGAGTCGAGTCGATTTTGGCCAGCTTTCTAATTTCTGTCATCCAACATATTTCATCATTGTCTATTAACAGGCTGGTCCAGACCAGACCCTATTCTTGTTTCAAGTTTCTGGTAGTGTGAATACATGCTTGCTTACTTTCTTTACCCTCGAAATTAGAGATGGCTCAAGCAAGTTTAGGACAAGCTTAATTTGTCTCAATCACTTTCATTTTCGTATCTAAAAGCGCTAAAAAAAATTTCAATACTAAGTTGTCCACATTCATTAATTTGGTGCACAATCCATGTGCTTCTCTTTTGTCTATATCGTGGCATTTGATTTCAGTTTTCCTAGCTCGTGTTTCATATTTCTGACTCTTGGAAGCATCTTTTGTGGGTTATCAACAATTTATATATGCTGAAACATGGAGTAATGAGCCAAGGTAAAATTCCATAAATCAAATACATAGGTTGTCGGCTCCTATCCTAACATGCCCACAAGAACCAGAATAGATTTGTTGGTTTTTGAAATTGTACGATGCTTGAATGACAGCATTGTCCGAGGTGTATCTTGTATCATGTTTAAAAACAAATTCAAGGCTTTAAAACATGGACAGCATCAACTGTACCATTCCCTAAATGAAGGCCATGACAAATTATCTACATGGGATGATCAATGAGACTTTTCATTAATTTATTAGTTTGTATACATAAAATTAGCTATCTAAATGTAATGAAATTAGAATCCTTTTGTAATCAGAAATTAGTATGTAATCATTTGTGCCATACAAGCATGTAAAGCAACGCTGTGAAGGAACGTCTCTTTTTTAGATAGTCGGCTCAATGAAAGCTCTGGTCCAGCTGGATAAAGATTAGAAAAATGGAATAATTGATTCCAGAACATTAGCCTACTGGTTGGTGATGACTAGCTAGTTTGGAACGATGGTTCTGACCAATTATTCTCGTGTCTGAACTCTGAATCAGACTCTTCCAAACCCTTTGAACTTCAACTTGTGTGGTGGCAGCTGGATTGTATTCTTTTAAATTCACTGGTCAACACATGTCTAATCTAACCTTAAATTCACTAGTTAATAGGTTTTTGATCTCTGGTTAATGGGTTTTTGATTTCTGTAATTTAAAAATACTCTCCAATTATGTTTACGGTGAATTACAATAATTTCGAACAAAAATACTTTTGATTTTTGGATAATAATATTTTATCGAGAAAACAGTATTTTTCGTTAAAGGAATAATATTTTTCGTCGAGGAAATAGTGATTTTTATCCAGAGAATAGTATTTTTATTGAGAAAAAATATTTTTATTAAGAGAATGATGATTTTCGTCGAATGAACAGTAATTTTCATCGAATAAACAGTAATTTTATCTTTTTTTTAGGTAATTCTCTCTCTAAATTTCAAAATTTAGATAAAAAAATTATTATCAAAACAAATAAATTTATACCGAATCACTCTTAAACTAATTTTTAACCATTTTCTCAAATATTTACTAACTTTTTTTTTTTAAGATTCATATAAAAAATTATGATCAAACGTGAAAATTTTAACTTCAAAATTTTGAATTCTAATATAAAAGGATATTTTTATTCAAAATCGTTGTAATTGACTCTAAATAGAAAAAATTTAAAAACTTAGTTATAAATGTAAATAAGAGGTATTTTTAAGCTATACAGGTCATAAATCGTTTATTAATTTCTAGATCACTAATATATAATATTAACACATTTCCTATAACATCTACAGTATTATAACGGACCGGTTAAAATTTTATCTTATACAATTAATCATGTACCGTTTGTTATCTTCTAATTCCCAATTCGTTTATGTTTGCCATATAAATTAATTAACGGTGTATATATCCTAGGGGTTTTCACCTTTTTTATCTCCTTCCTAGGGCAATCTTTGGATATCGTATCTTCGAATGATAGGCCAATCTTTGAATTACAGAAGAAGATCCAGTAAATGACAGTACATAGAGGTGAAATGCAAGGACTGACCATAAAAGAACAAATTTCAAATTTAAATACCCCAACATGCAGGCTAAAAGCTAAGCAGATGACCCTAAAGTCCAAATACAGAATAAAAACCAACATCTGGTTCACGTAAGGGGAAGAAGAAAACACGGGACACATTATAAGAGATGGTGTTCAGATATCTAAATAAAGCAAGTACGTACTTTCAATTTGGATATGGATATAGGAATCAAATCTCTCTCGTGGACTCGAGACCCGACAATCTTACGTAAGTATGGAAGTTGATTGATCTCAGATCATCACCATGTAGATACACATATATTCTTAAAATCCGAAAGATCTTGTACGCAAAATTTGATGATACTTATGACACTACAGTCTGAATCAAAAAACCAGATATGAACATTGGATTTATGGCGTATTTTTGTTTATAAGAAAAATACAGTAACAGGTTATTTACTTGAGGATATAAAAGTGCTTCGTGGGTAAGGAATATCGATTGATCATTCATAATCATGGCTTAGGGTTTAGAGAGTCAAAAAGAGATACCTCTTGTCTTGTGTATTATGGGATAGGGATTTGTGTGGCTATGCTAACTAGGGTATTTGATTAGCTAGAACGAAAACCTACATATAATATAATATTAGTATATAATGATCAATTAATATCCAATTGTTTTGTGATCGATGAAATTTAATTAATTTGTGTTTCGTGTCTTAGAACATGTATAAATGTGTTAAAACAACAAGGAAAGAAACATTGTTTAAGAGATATAGAGCATTATACACGCGCTTAGATGGAGGTAATGGCTCGAACTCTATCGCAGTTAATAATTCCAGGAAAAATTCTCCGTTCTTGTCCGTTCAAAATCTGTTTAGAAAATAAATGTACTTTTTTAAAATAGATGAGGAATTTATAATTAATGAATTAGATTGTATCTTATTAAAATTTATAAATTAATTTAATATTTTATTATATAAATTAAAAGTATTAAAATATAATTTAAATTATTAATTATTAATTATTAATTATATTATGAATTAATATTTATTAAAATATATTAAAATTAAGGATAAAAAAAGATTAAAAGATACTAATTCCTAGAAGATAATGTAAAACTCCGCAAGGTGCACACGGAAGTAGGGTCATTTTGTCATGTTACCTTCTCCCCGCGGACATCGCCACAACACAACACTTACTCCAACCAAACCACCCTAGTTTTGCTATCCCTCCCAACTCCCACTTTGTTATCCGGGACCAAGTATCAGCATTTTCTTCTCCTTGGACTTTTGTGCCAATTAATCAAAACTAATTAATTGAGTTGTAATTAAGAAGGAGAAGGTTGGCTTTACACGATATATTAAAGAGGAGAAGACTAATTGCTTGAAATTTGATTTAAACCCTTTTCAGGTAATGACGTTTAATAATAGTTGATGAGTTCAAGCTTGATGATAAGAAAACAAAACACGAGATAAGCGAGGGAGTGGTTCGTTTTTACTACTTCACGCGAAAGAAACTAGTTCTAAAAGACAAAAATAATGTACACAAGTAAATATTAATTATGAATTATAATAATTATAAAAATAATACTGTATGTCTCTTATTATTAATTACTTATAGATCAGAAAAAAAGAAACGATGGAACGTAACTATCTTAGTCTTAGTTATGCTTATTATGTAGGGATTATTTTTTAAGAAAAATAAATTTAATTTTTTGTAATTATATATATATATATATATTCCATAATATACAGAAGATGGACAAGAGGGATGCGTTTGTTATCAATAATTGTCATTCTACAAATAATTAATAGCGTAAAATACCAAAACAATGATTAATTAATCTACTGTATTATATTGTAATAAGAAAATAGTTAATTAATTAAGAAATGATGTCCTTCCTTTTGGTCGTAATATGATGGAATAGATTTGGATCGAAAATAAGAATGACAGAGATTTGGAATTGGCGGTGGGTGTGGGTGTGGGTGTGGTCGTAATATTTGTTGCGTCTGTTTTAGGACCACGTGATCTTGTGGGCCGGCTTCCATCCCCATAAAGATTTGAAATATCTTAGAATAGTCCCCCCCCACCACTCTTCCTTCCCTTCCCCTCCCTTCCTGCCGAGGTCCCTACCCATGTTTTTCTGAACAACTCTCTCTCTCTCTCTCTCTCTCTCTCTCTCTTTCTAGTGTTCATCATGAAGATGCATCACGTTATTCATTCCCAAATAAATATAAATAACAAAAATGTGTAGCTCTTGAAAATTAGGGGGGAAAATTTATTGAATCAATTGGATTTTGTCGCACCAGGCAAAATCTGTGCACTACTTTTCTATGTACGGTAGATCCCTCGTTGGCCAAGGCCACTTCAAATTTGACAATTGCTTTGTTTTGTTTTGTTTTGTTTATTGGTTTTCATTGACTTGTCATCTACATTAAAACCATCATTCATCTCATCATACTGTTACTATGTACATTTCAATTCAAAGATTCATTGTATATTTCTCATGATCTGGTGTTACAAAATTTCATTGTATATATCTTGCATCGTTATTATTTTTCTACAAATAAAAGAAATATATATTTGAAAATGGATATATGAGATATAACATGTTGGCCATAAATATAGAAGAACAAATTATTGATGTTACAATGGGAAAAAAAGAAATAATTAAGTGAAATTTTTTTTTAAAAAAATCATAATTAAGAGTAATGCTACATATATAAAAATTGAATTCAAAATTTATTTTTTAATTAATGTGGTCAACAATAAAAAAAAATAATATTTAAAAAATAAATTTTAGAAAATAAAATAAAATAAAGTATTTTTAAACTTCTAAAACAAAATTTTATTAATTCTTTAGAATAGTTGTATTAATTCTTGTATTTTTGGTAATTAGTATAAAAAAAAAAATTTAATTTTCTCTCCTTTCTTCTAAGTCATGTTAGGTAAAAGACCTAACTATCTATCACTGCTTTGGCCTTGGGATGTGCCAAGACATGCTTAGTTGTATCCATGAAGTTTCCTGAAGAACTATAAAATAAAATAAAATGGACAATCTATTTCATAGCTGTGTATGTTATGTGGCTATATTTACGTCTATTTTTGTCTTGTTAGATAATGGTATGAATATATTTTGAACATGCACGATGCATTTAAAAGATTTCATTCTTAATTAATTCATTGTTATTTAGTATGAATGCATGGACATGGTTCCACATGCATGGTGAAAGGTCTGCTATCTGATAGGTCTTCGTACCTGTAAGATCTTTAGGTCAAAGATTTATCTTTTGAACGTACGAGAGAGAGTTTTTGTTAGTCCGATTTTGATTTCCAACCAAATCTTTTACTTAAGACCGCAATATATTTTTCTTGGCATTCTTTCTACGAAATTTCAAATGAAAAGATGCTTCGAATTTAGGAAAAAATAAACAGTATAGTACAATATAATTAATTTATTATAAGGTTTAATATTCCTTTGAAATATAAATTAAGTTTGTCCCTGTGTTGTGAAGATGAAAATATAATATGATAGTCTATATACCTAAAACAACGATATAGGAAGAGGAACAGGCAAAGGCTGAGGCAGGGGAATGGCCAAATTCTTGTGATTGAGATTGATTGTATATAAATAACTATATTGTCCCGTGTGCATGGCATGATGATATTGTTCTTTTTGCATGCAAGTTGCATAATGATCAAATTCGATTGTTTTGTTGGGATGTTGTTGAACATCTTTGAACAAAACAAATCTTAAAAATTATGAGAAAATTCCACCTTCAAGATTAGTTTTGAACACGAAATAGATGGTCCAACAATAAATGATTAATGTGAGATCAATCAATTATAAACAAATTTATTATATTTTCATTCTCTTCAAAGAAAGAGAAAATTGGTTATCTCACTAATTATGAGTAGTTACATACATTTATTATTAATTGATAAATTAGATTCCAGAGAGAAAGAGTAAAATTAGAAAATCTAATCACTCATTAGAGGAATTTCCAACTAGTTTAATATAATGGGACATTACATGATGGATGGGCTGGATAATTATGGTCGCAAATTGACTTTACCCCTTGCAGGTAGCCTTAGATACGCACAAACAAAATCTTCAAAGGGAAGAAAATCTGGCTCATGTCTCCCTCTGTTTCTCATTACAAATCTATGAATCTCATGTCGGAACACAACACAATTTCCTTGCCTTGATTCATGAAAATTCTTCCAAACCCATGATGAAAATCCTAAAGATCCTTTTGATCATTACCTAATTTTTACCACTAATACATCCTAATATAGGAAACGAGTGATATTTTTCTATTACATGTGGAAAAGGGAAAATTGACCCAACTTGACCTTATCTTAGACCATTTGATCATAATCAAACGGTTGAAATCCATTTTTAATGGTCTTATGGTAGGACCCACTATGATGCAAAAAACAAAATGTGGATGGCTATGATTCTTCATGCTTCCGAAAAATACAGACACGTTAAACACGTACTTATTAATTAGTTAGACTAGTCTGTTAAATTCATTATAGGGATCTCAAGTCTTTGCTTACGTATCTTTGAAAAGTATACTTCTACCTACGACGTCGTTTGCACAGCCAAAATTAACACCACCATTTCTCCTCCCTAGCTATGACAATATTACCGTCCTGGCTTTCGCTCTTTTGTAATTCTCTGTCTATTTATACATGTTCCTCATTTTTCTTTCACCTCACCTCACCCACATAAACCAGCTTCTCCTTCTCCTTCTCCTTATTTTCCTTAAACCGTCGTTTTACTGCATCTTCCATTCACAAAAATGGTTGAAAATTTTCCAATACCGACGTACATAATAATCCTATTAATCATAAGCCGTTTGATTTCAACCATAGGCAATTCAAAACCAGGGAGTATTTTGCTACCACATAAGCTCCAAACCCTTGACATCGCTGATAGGCTTCATTCAGATCCAGCTGCCATTAAATCGTCCTCTAGCGACTATGGCAACATCGTCAAACAACAACCTGCAGCAGTTCTTTATCCATCGTCAACAGAAGATATCGTGGTTTTAATAAAAGCTGCATACAATTGTTCTGTTCCTTTTAATATAGCGGCAAAAGGCCACGGCCATTCTGTCCGAGGACAGGCCATGGCTCGAGAAGGAATAGTAGTGGATATGTTGTCTCTGAAAAATCATCGAAACGGGACTGGCGTTACAGTTTCTGGCAGCCTTTTGTCCGGTTTTTATGCTGATGTTGGGGGCGAGCAGCTTTGGATTGATGTGTTAAATGCCACCCTGGACCATGGACTTGCACCGCTTTCGTGGACCGACTATCTTTACTTAACCGTTGGTGGGACTCTCTCTAATGCTGGAATTAGCGGCCAAACTTTTCGCTATGGTCCGCAGATCAGCAATGTTTATGAATTGGATGTTGTTACAGGTATTATTTAATCTCCTCTTTTTTAAAAAATTTCTGTTTGGAATTACCTTGAGAAGATACAAGCTGGTGGCTTTTCTTATATATATATATATATATATATGTAAATGCACTTAGTTAACTTTAACACATTAATTAATCGATTAATGTTAGAAATATATATATTTTTATCTGGGTCCCACGTTTAGGAATGGTTAGTGGTTAGTAAACACAAGATCAGACGGTGATTCCTGCCAGATGTTTTTTTGGACTTTTATAACAACGAGGCTCATTAAATTTTTCTTGGCTATTTACAAGAATTTATATAGTAACAATTAATAATTTGATTACTCTCAGTTAAGTGCATCAAATTTTCAAGCTAATGACAACTCTCACTTACATATAGGATTTCTTCGAACTGTGTTATGTATACTTCCTAGTATTATATATTGTAAATAGTTTGCGTAAACAATATACAATGAGTAATAGTTTGCATGCATGCAATTACGGTAGGGTTTGTTTACGAGTTTGTGTTTTCTGATTCAGGAAAAGGGGAGCTAATGACTTGCTCCACATCCCAGAACTCTGAGCTGTTTTATGCAGTTTTAGGAGGTTTAGGCCAGTTTGGGATTATAACAAGAGCAAGAATTGCCCTGGAGCCAGCGCCAAAAAGGGTAATTAATTATGTAAAGCGCTGTCTTGCATATTATTGTATAGTTATACTTTTGTACCCAACCAGAATGAATAGCTTTGATTATTTACTTGTGCGTATCGCTCGATCAATTCATAATTGGTAACTTTTGTTCCGTAGGTTAAGTGGGTTCGAATGCTTTACAGTGATTTCTCCACTTTTACCAGAGACCAAGAGTATTTGATTTCAATGAATGGAAGGAGACAAAAGCCAGCGCTGGATTATTTGGAAGGTTCACTTCTAATGAACCAAGGTTCTCCAGATAACTGGAGATCCGCATTTTTTCCATCGTCTGATCACTCGAGAATAATCTCCCAAGTAAAGAGACATGGCATAATTTACTGTCTTGAAGTGGCCAAATATTATGATGATCACACCGAAAAGTCCGTGGATAAGGTACATCATCATCAGAATTAAAGTTGGTTCCACATATTTAATAGAAATATGTATGTTTGGCCATTAATTATATATATATTTATTTATTTACAGGAGCTGCAATTATTATTCAAGGGATTAAGTTTTCTTCCAGGAAACATGTTCAACAAAGATGTTTCGTATGTTGAATTTTTGGATAGAGTTCGAGGTGGGGAGCTAAAACTTCAGTCACAAGGACTGTGGGAAGTTCCTCATCCATGGTTAAATCTATTTCTACCAAAATCTCGTATCTCGGACTTCAACAAGGGTGTTTTCAGGGATATTGTTCTTAAACGGAACATTACCACAGGACCTACTCTTGTTTATCCTATGAACCGAAACAAGTAAGTCTTCCAAAAATACAAAAAAAGAAAAAAGAAAAAAAAATATCTATATATATATATATATGGTCTTAATTTTTAATTCATAACGTTACCTAATTAAAACAATTGTATGCAGATGGGATGATAGGATGTCTGCGGTTATACCAGATGAAGATGTTTTCTACACCGTAGGATTTTTGCATTCAAGTGGGTTTGATAATTGGGAAGCTTTTGATAATCAAAATAAAGAAATACTGAAGTTTTGTGAAAATGCTGGTATTAAAGTTAAGCAGTATCTCCCTTATCACGAAACCAAAGAAGACTGGATGAACCATTTTGGCTCAAGATGGAAGACTTTTGCAGAAAGGAAAGCTCTTTTTGATCCGAAAATGATTCTATCTCCGGGACACAGAATTTTCAATAACATTTAAATTAATTAAGCCATAGTTGAGGACTAGAGAGAATAATTTAAGTTTTTTTTTTTTTTTTTCGGTTGTGTGCGCGCGCGCTCGTAGTATGATCGTATATATGGTTTTAGCATATATACTATTCATGCAAGTAGAGAAAGACTGTAGTTCGTAAAACGAAATTAATTAATGGAAGAAGAAGCCTTAGGTTTATTAATTTTCTTGAATGCTCTTAATTTTTTCTAGCTCTTTCAAAATACGATAATGTTAAGGACGTCTGTTTGTATATTTTCAAACAACTTTAATAGATTATTAAAAAAAAAAAAAGTAAAAGATTGAAACTATATATTAAATAAATTAAACACCATACAAATTAATCTAAATTAATTATTTTTTTCCTTCTAATTAACTTGTCGATAAAAAGGCCCCTTCAGACAAACATATATAATTAATACAACCTTTCGCTCAAACTACTTCTTCTCTTGCACGATTTTTATTTTTGTCTTCTTCCCCAGTTTGAGAAAAGGACTCGAAAGGCATAGTTTTGAAAACGTTAGCACATATAGCTAGCTAGGCTCTACATTAGGTCATTATTATCACTGCACCTTTTTTTTTCCTTTATGGACAAAAAAGTGCACCATTGTGGGCGATTGAAGTAATAGATTTATTGTATATTTTTGAATTATGATAAAGTATGCATCATATGGCCAATAGATAATTAAAGTTGCACAAATGTTGATTGGGACATTATATATACATATATCCAAGATATTCCCAAATCCCCACTCCCCACGGGCACCGCCGCACGTATAATCATGTTGTTCCTGCTAGCTGTTGCTGCTATCATCATTTGAAATGCTGGCTTCTTTCGATGTTTTAGCAAACAACCCATAATTATACTAGATTTGAATAATCAACTTTTGTTGTGCTTTTCAAGTACACATTTACTTATCTCTATTCTGCGAGCTGCAAATTTAAGTACTAGATTTGAGCTCTAAAGACTAAAGAGAGTGTGTGTGTGTGTGTATATATATATATATATATATGCACATGCATTCATCATTTTCAAAATAGTCTTTGGCTCTTTTGAGTTGGACGAATCCTGTAAAAGTAATCAATAATACGCGATTTGGAATGATGTATTATTATTACAAGTATGAGATTTCTAATGCTATATCAAAGGCCATACATACCCATAATCTTCTATACTATTGTAGCTTTTAACAATAAAAGTATATCATAGACCATACATACCCATAACCTTCTACACTATTGTAGTATATAAGAGAAAATTTCGTTATCTATCCATTTCTTTAAAAATTTGTCAAAACCTCCGTTATAAAGATCTGCGAATGAGTTCAAAGAAAAACTTTTGAAGAAAAGAACCGTATATACTTTTTCCTTAAAATTTTTAATGAAAAAATAATGGCAAAAGCATCAAAAGCAGAGACCAAAAAGAATAATGTCTGAAGATTTGTAATTGAACTCGTGTAATTGAAAAAAGGAAGGTAACTAATAGTAGTATGAAAGGAAAGAGATGGAGATGCTTAAATAGCAGCCTCGAGATGGACCGAAAGACAAAATCATAATTCATTTATGAATTTAAAAGACTAGTAATCAGCATGTTCGCTGCTCTTATTGCGGCTTGCATGCAGGCAAGGGGGAAACATGCCCCCATTATTATTATTATTATTTTGACTTTATATATATATATATATATATAAACAAAGTAATAGAGTTGATTTAGGTAAATTACCTCGCATCTAGTCATTAAGATTAAAGAAAGTTTTGATTGTAAAGTATAACTATATACTTAGCACACAACCTTACCAACTTTTTTCTTTTAATTTTTTATAATTTGTAATTATAAAAAAAAAAAAAAACTTAAAAAAAGATCTTAGGCTATTTTGTATCTTTGAAAATGGTTAAAAATTTTTAAAAATAAGAGATTCTTATCAACTCGTTTATAATTGTCATTCTCAAAACAATTATTTTTAAAACACATTACTAAATTTGTTATCAAATTTTGAAAATGAAAATTTACTATATGTTATCCAACGAGTCATTAATTATTTGATCCAGGATTTCTATACATAAAAGGCCTAATTATTGGGTAAAAAATTTAAAGGCTTAGACTCATTTCCAATGGGAAAACCTAAGAGTAATCATAAATTCACCTCATTTTTATTTTGGGTGTAATTACCCTTTCATTAAGAACAATATTTTATTTAAAGATCAGTTATGCAGAAAGTGGGGTGAATTTTTCATCAACATCCGACGCTCATTAATGGATCAATACGATTGCAACGTTGTTATTGTTAATTTAATTTTGGGTTTAACACAATGGGCTTGGGCCTCTTCTCTTCAAAAGAAGAATCTTATTATTGATAATTGTTCCTGAAATTCTTTGTTTTTTTTTAAACATATTTATTATAAAATATATTGTCACATTTTTTTTAAACACATATATTGTCACATTTTTAACAATATTTAAATTTTAAAATACTTTATGATTTAAACACTTTTGTCTCTCTTTCTCTCTCTTTCTAAAAACATAAATTGTATGCTACAATAAAAATTAAATTAATCTTAAATTTATAAGGTAAAATAGACAATACCACTTAACAAACTAATATTTTAAGTTCGTGACAATTTGCACATAAAAAGTGGTATAAAAGTTGATCCAAGCTCTTGTTTGGATAGAGACCTAATAACATACACCATTCATAAGGGATTGTCATTATAGATGCTGAACTCCTAAGGATTATAAGGATCAATAATATTGGCCAGGTAGGTTCATGAAGGATGGGATTGACGTGACGAGGGGGCAAGTGATTAGAAGATAAGAATGTCATAAACCCACATTGGATAAAAAAAATAATTAATTTTTGGCTTATAAAGAAAGACAAACCAACCTCTAAAGAATGAGTTTAATGTGACGAGACAAGAGTTCCACATAAGAATATTTAAATAGATGGTGATATTTCTTCCCCTTTATTTTTTGTAATAACATCTCACCAGTTAACTTTTTTGATAGTTATAATTTTATACTTAAAATAATTTAAAAATAAATAAATTATTAATATTAGTAAAAGTTATCTTATGCCGCATAAATATTTTTTATAAACTTTTTTTTTCTAAATTAGTACATATTTTTTAATATATGTAATATTTTGAAGTGAAAAATAAAAATTATACCAAGAAAAATATTGGAAAAGAAAATTATAAGTTTTGAAATTATAATTTTTTTTCTAATAATTATTCTTCTGTGTTGAAATATTTATAAAATATTGAGTATAAATAAATACCAAAAATTTAACTTTCGTTTAAAACGTTATGTACTTAATAAAAAATAAAATATTATAACTTTTAAAAATTCTATGGGGTGTGTTAATAACTGAGTGTTGTTACAAAAAAAGGGATGAAAATATCGTGGGATTTGCACCATATATGCCTTAAAGTGCACATACTTGCATTGTTGTTTATTATATGGATATTCTATAACCCATGTGAAGTTACTAAATTACCCTTATAAAAAAATAATAAAATACAACACTATTAATACAAGACCTAAAAGAAGATTACAAGACTAAAACTGCAAACTCAAACCATTACAAGAACACAAATATACGGCAAAGAAGTTTTCAATCATAAGAGAAGAAAGATTTTGATCACCAGAATTGACATTATTCAAACGTACTCATTGTTTTAGAGTTTGAGTTTGTATCCTTTAGTTTCTTTACTTGATGAAAATACCCAAATTCTTGTGTTTCTCACCTAAAGAAATTAATAATATTTATTGGGTATCTCATTTTATACACTAAATTTTATTAGTTTATTGAATATAGATGAAGAAATTGTATTAAGTCTTGTATTAGAAGACTCTATGTACTGCATAGAGACTTCTATATATAAGATCCTATGTAATGCACCCACTTGTGTAATGAACAAAGTCTTGTAATACAATATCTCGTATAATTAGAGATGGTAATTCGAGGGATTATGTTGTATTCGTGTCGTGACATATTCATGTCATGTAAAAAAAGACAATCTCAAATCTAACCTATTTAATAATTGTGTCAAGAAGTAAAAATTATAACTCGACCCTATTATTAAACGGTTAAATGAGTTATAATCGTGTCACCTATTTAATATTTTTATTTTTATTTTAATATATTTTTATAATATTTATAATAATATTTTCTCAAATACTAATTATTTTTATTCTAAATATAATTAAATACTTGTTAAAAATAGATAAATATAAATACAAATTTGTTAAACTAAAAAAATTATAAAATAAATTTATTAAATTATAAATGAGTTAACATGATATAATTATTCAAATAATTAATCACATTATAAACAGACTTATGTATTGAGAATTTTAAACTCTAACTCGACACGATTATTAATTGTGTTGTGTATTGTCACTCATTTAATAGTCATGTCATCTTATCGTAATCCAAACTCGCAAATTTCATGTTAGGTTGGTGGGTCTTATAAAAAATTGCCACCCTTACATATAATGCACAAGATGGTGTACTACAAAGCATGAACAAAATACATGATAATTTGTAATTTTACTTCTCATTTCTTTTAAGGAAAATAAAATCAAAGTTGTGCTTTTAACCTTTCACTTCATGTCTTGTATTACCTATCGCAAATTGAAGAACATATATCAAATAAGTGAATATATTTGTATATGTAGAGAATGGTGGTAAAAATTAAAATCGAAATGAGTATATGTCATGACCCAAAAGCAAAAGTGACTAACTTCTTGTCGTTAAAACTGACCAAAATGATTATTATGTGAATGAATTAGATCTTAAGGAATTTTTATCCAAATATATGTGGATAGAGTTTTTTTTTCTCTAAGTTGTAATATTTGCATGGATTTACCATTTGTAGGAAAAATAGTGTGAATGGTTCTCACGCCTTTATTTATATAGACACAAGTGGTACGTGGATGTCTATCTAATTTAATCACTAGTTTAACATTAACCGTGGATGTTCATCCATTATTACTGCATATTGACATGTTCAATGTTTGCCGTAGACGTTGATGCCTAAATTACATGGATGTCCACTTAATATAACCATATACTTCCCTTTTTAGTGTTGTAAAAATTATGCATGCAAGTACTACATTGATGAATAAGCATTGTTCTCTCAAGAATTGAGAATTTACGAACTAATTACTGAGTTAAATTATCTCTAATTTTATTTGAATGAATTGAATAAAAAGACTATTTATACTAAAACATTTAATGATTAAATTAAAGCAAGCAAGATAAAGATAAAATAAAAAAAGTGAGAGCTTTAGGGCATATGATTTCATCTAAACTAATCTGAATTGATTCTGTCTATTTTTGTTATTTGAAATTTAAGACTATAGTTAATAATCGAGAATTCTAAAAATATTCATTAACCTTTTTTAAGGTTACAATGAAAATATCTTTAATATATTAATTCACTATATTCCTATGTGAATTAGGATAATCAAATATTCATTAAGTTCATTGATTTTGTGCATTGATTACACTAAGCATGCAAGTATATTTCTATCTTATATAAACTTAACGACATTCAACATTAGATCACGAGCATAAATATCTCATTTTAGGGCATCAATATGCAATCAAAATATTTAACTAGTGGCCAATTAATTAAAAGTATTAAAAACAATGAATTAACACTCAACCATTAATAAAAACTTTAATTAATTTAAATAAAAAAATATCAAATCATTTTAATATAGCTACATCATATCCCTAAATAAAGAACTTAGCTTATAATGAAATAAACTAAAACTGTCATGAATAAGTTCAACATTTCAATGGAGAAATAAACAATAGAATAAAGAAAAACTGATTTCTTCCTAGTTGATAGATGACTTTCACCTCAAATCCAAGCTTCTTGATGATAATCTTCTCTATTTTCTCTCTTTTTTCTTCTTTGGTGGCTCTTTCTTGGAATTCCCTCTTTAATCCCAAATCATATTTCTTATATATGTTCTATAAAAAACCTTCAAAACATGACAAAAACCTAATTTAAAGAGGTTTGAAGATGTCAATTAGAAACTAGGCACTATTCTCTTGAGTGCCTAGGCGTTAGACAAATTTTGTTTTGCAAAGTCATTATAGCACATTACTGTAGCAACACCTATATGCTTGGCTTTTTGGCTAGGAGCTTAATTTTTTTGGTCTATTTACTCCATTGCAACACCTAGGCATTATATTCACTATCTTTTGCTATTTTTGAGCCGTTGTGACATACATATGGCTTCTAGAATTCATTAGATGTTCTCGTTGATTAATTTTTCCAAAACCTGCATAAATAAGCAAAACCTTCATTAAAAGTGATAATGTAACACTTGTGATTTCCTTTGTAGAT
>JAXCLQ010000013.1:8190182-8209205 GCA_035584115.1 Cedrela odorata | reverse complement strand
TATATATATATATATATATATATCCCTTTTTCTTATCTATCTACTTATCCTTAGACCCTGCAAAATATTTCAAAAGTGAAAAGGGCAAGAGGTGTGTAACACCCAACCATTACTAGTTTCAAAAGCTAAAGAAATATTAATAATAGTCAAATAAATACTTTCCAAGGATTTCTTCAGACTGGTAAGCTATTTTGAACAATTACGTTTCCAGTGACCATTCTTACTACAAAAAAAAAACATTTTTCTTTAAGTGCTTTTTCTTTGGGTTTGGATGTCACCCTTAAGACTTATCTTGGGTGCCTTTTTCTTTTTCTTCTTTTTTTTTTGGCTTACCATAAGCCTTAGAAGAAGATGTACCCTAAAGATAAAGAGTTGGACTCATTTTCTTTAGATCCTCCTCTGCAATTTACAATAGATTATGCAACTCTGCATAAGTATAACTCTTCTCTTGTAAATTAAAATTCATAATAAATTCTGCAAAAGTGCCAAGTGGCGATCGGAGAATTAAACAATTCCCTAAATTATTGTCCAAACTCATGTCCATTCATTCCAATTGCTCAATATAGTTTATCACCCTCAACACATGAAGACTTATAGGGTTAACCTTATTGAGTTTAACTTGGAATAATATTTTGGCAACTTGGTATATTTCAACCTGTTTGCGATCACCAAACAATTCCTTCAAATATAGTATTATAGAGCTAGCATCATTCATATGGATATGCTGCCTTTGAAGTTTGGGAAACATTGATGCCAAAATGTAGAACTTATCTTTTAAATTGTCATTTATCCACTTCTGATAAGTCTCCCTTTCTTCTAAAGAGGCATAATCAGAAAGTCTTGATGGCATTAGATGGTCAATTACATATCTAAGTCTATTTGAATATAGAATAATTCTAAAATTCATTTACCAATTCATAAAAGTTTCTGCATCAGTGAGTTGGTTTGCATCAAGTATATGTACCAATAGATTAAAAGTAGACATTTTATCTATATTTAGACAAAACAAAGATATTGGTGGAATATTTTTAAAAGATCATTAATACTAAATAGACCATGGATTCTTAATCTAAATAATGCCTCCCACTGCTTTACATATTCCCATAAACTCTCTAACAAAAATACGAGAATTTAACTTTTAAATTCTACAGTGGAAAGTAAAATCCATTGAACTCACTATGACCACACAATTTTATGATACTGGCCATTATAAATTCAACAAGCAAACAACCCTTTGTCAATTACATCTCTTGTAATTTTTTTCAGTTCTAAACCATTTCTTATTCTCATGATTTTACAATATTGGATAAAGGGTGTCATGAGTCATTTTGTCAATTGCAAACATAAGTTACTACAAAATCACCCCTCATGACTTTATAATATTAGGTGATTGTATTTCACTTACTTTGCCTCATATCATGTTTAACCAAAACAATATAAATCATTATTAGTCTTTCCCTCATAATTTTATAATATTGGGTCAGACCATGAATAATTTTTCTAACTTCGTTTTGACAAAATGGGCCACTTTAATAATGTTTTCTAACACTATTAATGTTATAACCCAACAATGAGAGGTTTTTTAAAATGTTTTTCTTTAAAAATATTTTTTTGACTAAATAGTCCTACCATGGAAGTTATAGGTCCTATTACATCAAATGTAATTTAGTTTTATGATATTAGATAACTATAAACTAGCTTTGATACAAAAAAATATTGGTGTATTTGAGTCAAACCTCATCTACTATAGGTACACAATGGAAGTAATATAGAAACAGATACAATAACTTATTTTATAATTACTAACTAAATTAAAAGTGAAATAATAAAACATATTTTATTTTAAAACTAAATATAATTTCATGTATGTATGCGAATGTAAAATAGGTAGATTCCTAGAAAAGACTGGTAGGGTCACAACGGTCTTATTTAAGAACTAGGCTTCTTAAGTATTATAGCCTTGGTCACAGAACCTTCCTTGACATGCACATAACCATACAAGTATGCTACTTATTATTATCGATTATGAGAACAATTATCAAAGTCAAAAATTAATTAAATAGTAAATCATACCTTACTGATTGCCCAAATTAGCTTCAAGCAACAATTGCTTATTTCAATAGAACCTTTCACTAGAGGATCGTCTCTAGCTTGTTAACTATGAACCCTTCGATAGAGGGAATCTGAATTCTCTAAAGTGGTAAAGAGGTTTTAGAAGTAATAACATTTTAGAATCAATTTTTTCAATGTCTAAAACCAAAACTCAATTAAGTTTATATAGTGTTCTAAACTGAATAATTTTCTTACACATGTCTCAAAGCCTTATACTAATCAAAATATTGAAAAACTTTATCATCACATTCATTTACACATCATGTTTAACATCTACACATCATACTTAGAATTTACACATCATGCTTAATATTTACACATCATGCTTAACATTTATATATCATGCTTAACATTTATATATCATGCTTAATGCTTACACATTATACTTAACGTTTACATATTTATCCCTTGAATAAACTATTATAATCATATCATAATTAGTTCATTAATTATCTTTATCAACTCTTGATGAATGTTAATAAAGCCTTTAGTTTTACACTCCATGTTGTGTGACTCGCTAAGTTCACATACATTTATCATATAGAACTTTTCTGTCAGTCCATGAGTGACGTCTACTTACATATCATGGCAATCTTAAATGACATGAATTCTCGTGAACCATACAAATTAAGTAACCCCATATGTATAGTTCTTCTGTTATCTAATTTCCTAATTTAGTACGTAGAAGTAGATTATGCCGTCAAGTCTATATTGCACTTAACTTTACTTTAAATTTTAGTTCACACTACGTAGATAATATTTAGAAACTCTTTTTTAATTTTATCTTAAACATTAGAAACTCATTTCCAATGACTACTCTAATAAGAGATTAAATACAGTATGATTTTAAAGATCATAGGATATTCACCGCTACCATATGGAGTAATAGATCCTTTATTGAATACATACCAATCATCATTGTCAATCTATTCCCAACAATCATTCAGAGGTCAAACTATGAAAGGTTTATGACATGTTTGGCATCTAATAATAATGGATCACACAAGATCATCGTAGCATCTCAAGCCAAAGGACCACATATACCTACTCAACTAATAAAGAGTTTATATTAACAGTTTTGTGAAATGTCTATCAGGAGTCTTTGGTGAGTTAATTCAATGAATCCATTCTCTAATGAGGACTTACTCACATATATGTACAAGTTTTCCAAAGCTTATGGTTTATTAAGAAGAATCATATGAATTTATCAAAAAACATCATATGTGCTAGTTAATCCGATTTATTAACCAACCCATGTTAGTAAACATATGATTAGGAATCTTTTTGCAAATATACTATATAGTGAAGTTTTCTTAATGTAACAATTCTTTATTATTATGCTCACTATAATAAATATTTTTGGATCTTTGTTAATTATATTAATTAATTTGAACAATTACTAATAAATAATGTAAAAGACAAACCTAAATTCCATTTAATAGAATGATCTCAAAAATGTAAAAACATTATAAATAATCAATACTTCATACAAAATAGTTTAGTACTAGAGCATCAACTCCAACAATATAGCCTATCATTACCTTGCCTTCGAATTAGATTCTTGTCCCCAAGGTCTATTTCAGCATAATGATTTTTTAGGCTTAGTTAATTGTTCACTTTTGTCTTCTACCTACTTTTATAATTTCCTCACATTTGTGCTCTTTTAAATAATCATAACCTTTGAGTAATAACATTTGGGCTTTCTGACATTTTTAACCTATAGTAAACTTTTCGTTACAATTGAAGCACAAGTTTTGTTTTTTTTTTTTTTAAATTTTTTTTCATCTTTTCCCATGTTAGTCTCATTACTGGTGAAGCTGTGTTGGTGGGTGATATGTATGGGGGTCCATTTGTTTTCAAGATGCTTGAATTGATTGTGTGAAGAGATGTTGCCGAAAGAGCTGCTTATCTTGCATCCATGCAAAACTAATGACTTCTTTCAAGGTTTTTGGTTTGAACATTCATATTTCCATTGATATTTCTGGATTTAAACCTCCCATGAATGTCCCTACGAGAGCTTTCTATGTCCAACCCTTTACTCGACTAACTAGCTTTTCAAACTCTCATTGATAGTCCCTCAATTTGCCTGATTGCTTGACTCTCAAAAATGCTTTGTCAAAGTCCTCTCACTTAATGGGACCAAATCGATCCCAAAGCTCCTCTGTAAATATTTTCCACTTAATACTTTTACCTTCTTCCATTTAAGAACACCTTAACCATTGCCACTACTAATTAGCCTCTCCCTCTAAATGGAATGAGGCCAAAGAAACCTTTTGATCTTCTGTAGTCCCTTGGTAATCCAAAAATTGAGCAGCTTAGTTGAACTATTCTATTGGGTCATCGCCACTGTATCAAGGAAAGTCGAGTTTGATCGTTCGAGCGACATGAATATGTCTTTCCTATCCGATTTCTTGATGATTTCATCAGCTAGTGTTCTCGCTTTTTGACGTGGGATGTTAAACTAAATTACGATTTGAAGTGAATCTTTAAGTTAATGTAGTCAATTACATATTGCCATCTCCATTTGATACAACCTATCCTATTGATGAGAATACAAAATTTCATATTTTTCTTTTTTAATGTTTAGTCTTTTATACTTAATTGGTGCATAAATGTACGCATTATTCTTATTATTTTGATTGAGGACGCAATTGGAGGCGTTAAGTGCAAAATAAAGTTAATTGGGTGATTTTGGACAGTTTCAACATTACTTTGTAATATGAGCGTAACTCTCTTATCCGAGCTCCAATTGAGATGATTCAAGATGCTATGGAACGATAAGAAAATCCTTACAACTTTTGTGTTTTGAGTTTTGAGAGATACGAGTTTTATCAAGGTTAAAATCGGGGTTGAAGTTGCTGCACCTGCATTGTTGATGTTTTGGAATGTCTCTTAGCCTGTAATTCTAAAACGCAAATTTGATGTAGTTTATTTTCGAAAGTTTCTAGATCTGGCGTATGCTAATTTCAGTTGAAATCACCACCTTCCTAATTATATTAAGATTTTATTTTATTTTAATATTTTTCTCACTAAGTCATCATTTTCCTAGTTATATTAGGACTTTAATATTTTCCTTATTAGTCAGATTTGGAGATTGTTATTATAGGATAATGTTTAAAATATTTTTTTATGGATTTTTAGAGACTTGATAGACTCCTCTCTCTTCCATCTTTGCTTTAATTTTTTCCTTCGAGTTTAATCATGGCCTTGTGCGGCTAAATTTTTATAATTGGTCAAAGGAAACGGAAGCCTCAGAATCAATAAAATTATGAGATCTAATTTATTTTTATTGTTCAATTTATGCTTGGGTATTGGACATTCTTTTGTGCTTATTTTCATGATTGTCTTGTTTAATTACTAAGAGTCCTACTAGTTTTTTATTTGTTGCAATCTACCGCTAGGTTAGAAATCAATTCCGTAATTGATTAATCCTTCTAATTTGTGAAGCATCTAAGATTTAACAATTTTATGCATCAGAAATATTTAGATCTTAACAAGAATGCTCGACTAAATTAAATGCAACCACTTGTGCTTTTGTTGTTTAGCTTCATCGATCTTTCTAATTCTTAAGGCTGTTAATAGATTAAACTTTTAGCGCTTGTCTTGGATTGTTTAGTAGTTAAGGTTAATCAGATTGCTTGTTGTCCAATTAACTACGACTAAGGAGAGATAGAAAAATAAATCCAACGGTGAATATTCAAAGTGTGAATTTATATATAGTTACATCAATGATCAGTTGTAAAATTTCGATGGTAGATATTGACTTAGACCAATATTTGTTCTTGTGATTAATTTTAATACGTTAATTTGAATTGTTCCTTAGTTATTTTTTTTAAAATTTATTTTCGTTATAATCAAAACCCCTCATTCTTATTCACGTAGCATAAAATTAGGCTAGATACTTTCTATGGGAACGATACTGACTCACACCACTACATGTATTTTTAGGAGTATTGGTTTTATTTTTGGTTGCCTATAACAGCACACCACCTAATCCAGCTTCTAACATTTTGATTCGTTCTTATTAGTTGTCATTAGCTCTGATACCACTAATAGGTGCCAAAATATTAGTGAAATTAAAAGACTCTCTATGGGTGAGAGTTAAACCACAATATTTTTTGTCAGGAATACAACGTGAGGTATGACTAAAGCCCAATGAGCAGTGGAATCGGACTAACTGCAGAGTCAGAGCTTTGGCCCAATCCATTCCTAAATTCACTGATCAGGAGATAAAAATGACCTCAGACATCACGAGGGAAGAGATGACCCAACGCCATACAAGAGACCTCAGAAGTAATCAAGTTCGAGACCTCTTAAAGTTACACTGAGGGCCTCGAGTCAGAATCTGATCTGAGACCCCTCATTCTGAGACATTTGCATGAAAGTCTTGGGATAGTCAATACAAGTCTCGAGTATATGACATCCGTGCTCATCTCATGCAAAAGGAAAGCTTCATACAGTGGCTTTCGAGACCTCCTAACAACTATGTGCCTATAGAGGACTCATCTTCTCTCTCTAAATTCTTTTCGGATTAAGAAGAATACTTAGCCTATTAGATGTATTCTGCAAGTAAGGCTGATTTCATAATAAAGATTCAATGCCTGGTAGAAGTATTTTATAAGAAAGGCTCTAAATTCAGTAAAATTTGAAAAGTTAATGCTAAAAATAGAATATATGCGATTCTTAAAATTCAAATACAATTGGGATTCTTATTTTCAGATTTTATTAAATTCTACTAAACTTGAGAAACACAAACATCTATAAAAGGAGAACGAGGACGACCAGGTATGGGTAGTGAAATTCTGAGATTACAAGCATATATTCTCCTTAATTTTTCATGAATATTACAAAGAAAAACCCTAACTTAAGTATAGGAAGGTTTTCGCCGGACAATCTGCTTTTTACCCTATAACTCTCAATTGTGATCGCAGATTAAACCATCAATTAAGTAAGAAAAAGAAGATCGTTGCTGGCGCACGAAGTCCTCGTAAGGATGTTTACTGCATCAACATTTTTATTAATTCTTTTATGCCTTCTTTTGATCACCTAAGCAACTTAAATAATAAAATAACACCCCCACCACTTGACACTTATCTCCCATAACAACAAAATAACATGGTAGTACTTACTACTTATCACCTAAACTAAAACTTCTACTAATAATAAACAATAACGGAATTAAAATATTAAGATAATGACATCCACTAAGAGTCTTCTACTTCCTAATGAAGTCTCCTGTAAATAAACTTCTCCTTGTTCATGTTTGTCCACCTCTAACCAACCCACATACTGCTCTTGCATGCATACATAGTCTCTTATATAACATTAAACAAATTTTTTACTTTCTAGTTGCATATCTACGATTAATTTCACTTCTATAATGGTGACTAATGGAGCTTCTATACCTTTAGACTATATTGGTATAGTCAATTTGTCCACTTTGTTTTTAACTAATTAGCTTCATGTTTCTTATTTTTCTGATAATCTATTTTATGACGCAAAACTTATAGATTTAGAATTAAATATTATTTTTTTTCTCTCATACCTTTTTTTATCTTTAAAAAGCTTTCTCCTTATGTACATCTTTATGGATTCCCATTTCTCATAGTTATTTTTGCACATGTTATATTTTCTTTCATAAAATAGATTGTATAAAGTTGTCATCATGGAATGCGTTATGTGTTTCTAAGTATATGGTATTCTTAAAAAGGTTATTGATGTTATGCCCTTTTGTCCAAACGTTTGAATATTTCTTGCTATTTTAATAATGTTGAAAAATTACCTTATTATGGGCTACCTCATCCAACCACTCATTCTATACCACTTGATCTAGTTTATAGTAATCAATTTCCTTCTGATTTGCTTAATAATGAGTAACCGTCTATTATAGTTGTTCAAAACCTGACTACTGTAGGTAATCACCTTCATATTACTTATGGATATTCTTATAAGTCATGTTAGATCATATATTTGCCTTTAGATATACCTCCTAACCCTAGCAATACGTTCTTTTAAGCCTTTCTACTAAATACTGATCCTTCCCCTTCATGTCGCAATCCTGATCGTGCTCTTCGCCCTTTAGCTAAGTATACCCTCCCTACTCAAATTTTTAATTATTAATATTTGTTTTGTCTAACCTCTATTCACTCCTTTGTTAAGCACAAGTCATATAAAAAAGCATTTTTAAATAAAAATTGACATTAAGCTATGGAAAAACCTTCTCATTTGCATAAAAATAGGATATGAGAGTTGGCGTCTCTTTTTTCCAGCATGCATGCCATTGGTTGTAAACAAATTTTTAAAATTAAGACTTGTTCTAATGGGACATTAAAGCATTACAAGAAATGCTAGCATGCATGTCATTGGTTGTAAACAAAATTTTAAAATTAAGACTTGTTCTAATGGGACATTAAAGCATTACAAGAAACGCTTGTTGGCTAAAGGATACTATCAATAGCATGGTATGGATTTTGACTTGTAACCCAACTGAAGATTATACGTACATGGATAGAAGTTACTCATCGTGATATCACACATATTGTTCATGTTACTAGTCAATTAGCGTCGCTCCTTGTACTTCTCGTTGGGTTGTTGTTTTTCACATTCTTTGATATGTTCATGTTCTTTTATTCTAGAGTCTACTTTTCTCATCCACTTGCAATCTTGTATTACCTGACTATTCAAATGTCGATTTAGCAAATGATGCTATTAATGAAAGTCCATTACCAATTATTTCACTTTTCTAGATAGCTCTCTCATTTCTTGAAAGAGTAAGATACAAATTATTTTTCACGAAAGCAAAGTATCATACCATGACTATCACTGCTGCTCAAATTATATGATTAAAATGGCGTTTGGCTAAACTTGGTATGTATACCTCTGTTTGTCCCTACTCTAATGTTTTTAATTGCCCAAAATCTAGTGTTCTATAAGGGCATATTTGGCACACCGGACTGAATTTTGCTAATTTATTTGTTTGCATTAAATAAATTTAATGACATGTATGACTACAAAATTAAGTAGGACTGGTCTGCGTTATTTTTGAAAGTAATGTAGACAAAAGTGCGCGAGTTGAGCCGTGCTTATCTACGGGTTTGCTCTGCATTGGTTATGTTAATAATTTTTTTATATTAAAATAATTTATATTATTATTTCTTTATAAATAAAAGGTTATTTTAAATTCCCTTCAACCACCATCTCCATTGTGGACCGCACATATTCAGCGTCACCATTGCCACTAGCTATCATCAGTTATCATTCTTTTGGATCATCATTGATCTCTCTATAATCCTTATTAACCATTCTACGCAATGGTACTATTATCATCACCGTTTGAGCGACCATTTACCGTAAATTTGAAATTGAATTTTCATCAATCCAAAATTAAACTTTAGATTTACGACAACCGTTCAATCAAATGGTGATGGTGATAATACCATTGTATAGATTATAAAAATAGCAATTTAAAGGTATGCTCATTGATCTTAAATAATGTCGGTGGATGGCGAAGAGTGAACATATTTTATTTATGATAAAATTTTATTTTTAATAAATTAAATAAAATATAAATTAATATAATAATATAAAATAGTAAAATATTATTATATATATATATACACATAATCCAACCCAACACCAAACATGATACTATATTAAATTTTATCCATTTTAATTCATTACATTTCAATTCACTTAAAATAATACAGCTCAATAAGTGATATCAAGCGTACCATAAAGTGCACGAAGTATATAACCATTGATTGTTTTTTGTTCATAATTTGTTTCTCTAAGGTGTCATGTCTGTCTTACACTCTTTATCCATCTCAAGTTGCTGCTTTCTTCATCAAATTGCAAACTATTTAGTGATTTCATACACATGACCAAACTCTTGATTATACTCCTATTTTGAGTTTGGAGGATGTTAATATAGCGATTAGTTTAATAATTTTATATTTTGTTATTTGAAATCTAATTTGATATCCTTTTTTTTTAAAGATGAACGATAATAGGTAAACCTTGTTATTTTAATCAATAAATATTATTGGTTGAAGTTAATAGCTATTATCATTACCTCCTACGTATAACGGTGACGCAAATTAGATGTGATTAAAGACATGAAATTTGCACTTTTCTTTTTATAAAAATTAAGATGAGACATCATTACTGTTATTTACAACGATGATAATAGTTTTTGACTATTATCAAATATAATTGATTTATGATAACAACTCTATTGAAAACACATTCTTAACTATTATTGTTAAGAAATTTTAACTATTATTGTTGACTAATTTTATAGTAGTGATTATATTTTCTAAATAAAACTTTTCTCAGCGTGGGCATGGTTGGGAGTCGGAGTTTGTCAATGATAAACTTAAGTCGTGTATAACCATGATTAATGTAGTCTAAATATAAGCATTGAGCATATAGCTGCATTGTTTGCAACAATAATTGTTTTGTCAACATGAAGGTTGTATGGCTCTTCATAGATGACCCTTCTTTTGTATATTCCATGGTCTTGCTAACTTCTAAAACTATGATTATGATTATCATAAAATATACAAAAAAAAAAAGCCTATAAACCAAGCACAATGAATAGTAACTATTCTGGCATCTACAGTACAATTTGACATATAAAATATGTTTTCAAATTTGAGAAACAAATCCAAATAAAGTTAAATATCATCTCAACTCATGCGAGTAGAGCATAATTCACATAATTAAAAAAAGGTGGTTGACATAAGTGGATAAGTACATGATATTTTACTTGATAAACTACCATAAAATTTTGACAATCGTAGGTTCAAATATGATGCATATAAGAACACTAAATTAATATTAGTGTAATTGGTAACGACTATGCATTTAGAAATCAACAAATATAAATTTAAGAACAGTAGCTTTAAAATATTAAATTTTAAGCAATTTGGTATCCGTGGGTATAAACATTCACATAGGTTGAGATCATACATTCAAACTAACAAAGAAAAATAAAGAAATTATGCCATATCATGGGGCTTAGAAAACATGACATGCACTGGAAGTATATACCAATGATTTTTTGAAAATTTAGGCACCAAAAAGACTAAATATTTCACAATTAACAAACATAAAAACATAGATCCAAGGTAGAAAATTGAACAAATATGCACATGGCATATGGACCTTGCTTAAGCAACACATGCAATATGGGTATGAGCATGGTTAACTATGAAATATATTCTCTTCAACCAAAAAAAAAAAAAATCTAACATCTTAAAAAAATTGAAACTTTAAACCGATAAATCAAATCAAAGATTCAATCAATTAATCAACTTACCTTTTTTCGTTGCACTCACGGTTCTATACACTTTTTCCTTCAACTATTGTCCAGAGTACACTCATTTACCATAACAACAATCTTTGCCACCATGATTCTTTTCCCTTCTAATTGCACTTTGTCAACAGTGCAATAGTAGTGTTGTTGAGTAGTAGTGATTATTATTTAAACTATTTCATTGCTAATATCAAACATGACTCAATGGAATTCTGTGTTTTTAATTTAACTTAAATATATATGAATTGACCATTTTTAGAGAGTTTAGGTTAGCGATGAAAAGTAATGAAACTCTGGATTCTCAATTGCGATGAAACTTTGTTGTTCATCAATGATGTCATTCATGCGTCTGACAATGTTTGTACGTCTATCAATGAAGCCCTCCAAATCATTTGCTCGAATGCTTGGTAGGACTTGTGACTTCCACTGCAAATAGTTGGAATTTGTAAGCTTTATAGGTGAGGTGAAAGAGAAAGAGTTGTGGTTTGATGTATTCAGTGAAGATGCTGGATTTAGTGAGATGCTGCTCGAACTGCTGGCCATTTTAATGGCTCTAATACCAACTTGGAAATGGAAAATGAAAAAGAGAAATGATTTGTATTAATAAGTTTCTTGCTGCATATTTCTCTTCTTGAAGAAAATGAATACAAAGTACATATTATATAATGGAGAGTTAATAAGAGAACAAGAAAACAAAGATATAAATGAATCATATCTCTACAAATGTAAAACATATGTAACAATTTCAACCATTTGATCCAATTATGTTGTTACCGTATTTGTCTTCTTTTGATTCTTCACAATAGCTATTGCAGAAATGTGTTGAGTCTAAATCATTGTCAAGAATGTTTGTCCTCTGTATTTGCAAGGCTGAGGTACTGCCTTTGTCTTTGTCTTTATTTGCAGCCACATCAGCATACAAAATGTTGTCTGCACTAACAACATTTATCAATTGTTTTCTAGTGCATCCTAATATTATGATTTTTATTGTAATTTGCTTTTGGTCAATCAATGGCTATCACAACCTTTAATTTTAGTGACAAATCAAAAGAAAAATCAGAGGATCATAAGGTTACACAATTTAAGCTAATTTGATTTATATAGTAACTATAGGGTATATTCATTTCAAGTTCAAGATGTCAATCACATTCAATGAACTGAAAATGGTACTTCATTTATCTCTACCATGGTTTTTAGTTTGGTTAGACTCTGGAAATGGATCATGATGATCATGTGTGATTTAAAGCAGTTTAACAATATGATCTGTGATATCCATGAAGACGTTTTTAGATCTTAATAATGTTCAAAGAAAGTGTTGTCTTCACATTTTGAGGAAGTTTATAAACAGTGAGTATTTCCATGACTAAATATATATCTGATACCCAAAAATCCCTTGGACTGCCTATGTTCTTCGAGTTCTAAATATGAATATCCTAGGTAGGTGGCACCAAGGGTTTTTGAATCGTTGACTTTTTAAAAGTAGAAAAATTGACTATTTGGGTTGCTTTTAGTAAAGTTTAGATGATATCTGCAGTCTTTTAGTTTTAGTTTTAGACACCAAATTAAGTGGGATGTGTTAGGATGAGTTATTGAACTTGTACATAATATGTATATGGATTGTTACAAGCCTCTATTAGAGTGTTCTGATATGATTTTAGCGCAAAGCTTTAAGTGATTCTAAAATGTTTTTCCATTTCTCTTCTTTCTTTACATTTGCTTGATTTTCTTAGTTCATTGATTGTGATATGGCATTTTCTAATAGGTTTTATGTCTACATTATATCAAAAATATCATTTTTTATAAGTTTGAATAATGATACATGTCAAATTTTTATCTCCAATCTTCTATCACAGTAAGGTGATATTTATCAAGTGAATGATCCTATAGTGTTATAAATAATCTTAAAAATTGTAAAAACTTATCATTCACTTTAATTCATTAAACACCACATCACATGCCACATCATTTGAAATAAAAATTTTCAATCATTATTTTATAAATTTTACTTTAATTAATTTACATTTTACATTATGTCACAGAGTAATAACATAAATGACACATTCATTTTTAATATATCGTATATCATATTATTTTATCATCTGAATGGTAAATAAATAATGCCATATCATTTTATACGTACAAATGAAATAAAAACTTGAGAAGTATAATATCACATCAAATTGTCTGTTGGTTACAACTTCACATTCATTCAAATTGGATTTGCTATCGTAACTTAGGGTCAAGGTATAAATTATTCTAAAAATTAAAACTTATTTGTGTTTTGTGTTCAACTTGTGTTATGTTTGACTCTTAAAAAGTCGACCAAACATAACCCAATAATCTATTATTATTTGTCTCGTTGTTTGCAAATTATCAAAATATTCCTTATTAAGAATAAGATCATCCATGCAAAATAGAATTTTTTTTTAAAATAATGAACTGCTGACATAGTGCACGTTTGCTATCGTACCACGAAACACATAATGCAAAATTTGTAATGTGTAAATGGACTTCAAACCAAAAGCACAAAACTTAAAATAATAATGTCGATTTTAAAATTTCTAACGTAGTGCTTGAAATAAGTGAAGAGTTGGCGTGATTAGCATTAAACTTAAAACGCTTAAAGTAATAAATTACGAAATGTATTAAAATTATAATTGATATCAACTTTACAAAACATGGTAACGCAAAACATAAAATAATTATTATAATAACAATTAATATAATTAATATTATATCAATTAAAAGTGGATTGTTATAACCCACGAACATTATGTTACTAGATCAATTATCCATAATTCCACATATGCACATAGACGCATACATGTACACACACGCGCGCACACACTCACAGAGTCACACACGCACGCACACACTCACAGAGTCACACATGCACAAACACACACACACACACACACACACACACGTGCACACATCCACACCAGATACGCACACACAGGCACACAAACACACGCACACACGCACACACTCACACACTAAAGCCCACGTGCACATGTACACACACATGCACACATGCACACACACACGCATACGTAGTGTTTGCAATGGGTATAAGTTACACCCAATAAATTATAGTCAATAGCAAATTTTATTTATAAGATAATTTATACATTGTATTATGACATTTTATTATATGTTTTAACTACAATTATTTGTTATTATTACAATTATTAACATGATTTAGTCTCCATTAATATATAAGATGTATTATTGATGATGTTGATCTTACACTCAGACATTCCAATAAGATAGTACATACAATAAGGTATAACATACATTGAAAAAATATGTAATACATATCATTTCAGGGTGCACACAGCTATGTTGTAAGGTGTGTTTGTCCGTGGATTACTATATATTACATTAGGTTACTAGATTAGTTGTCCCTAATTCCACACACACACACACACACTGTTTACACTAGTTAAAACATTACACCTAATAAATTACAGTCAATAGCAAAATTTATTTATGGGATAATTTATACGATGTATTATGACATTTTATTATTGTTTTAACTACTATTATTTGTTATTATTACAATTATTAACATGATTTAGTCTCCATTAATATAGAAGATGCATTACTAAGGATGTAGCTCTTACACTCAGACATTTCAATAAGATGGTACATACAGTAGGGTATAACATACATTGAAAAAATATGCAATATAAATCCTTTCAGGGTGCACACAACTATGTTGTAGGGTGTGTTTATCCGTGAATTAATGAATATTACATTAGGTTACTAGATTAGTTGTCCTTAACTCCACACACACACAATGTTTACACTAGGTATAACGTTACACCCAATAAGTTACAGTCAATAGTAAAATTTATTTATAGGATAATTTATACATTTTATTATGACATTGTATTATTGTTTTAACTATTATTATTTGTTATTATTACAATTATTAACATAATTTAGTCTCCATTAATATATAAGTTTCAAGTTCATTTCTAAGATTGTTCAAGTTTTGCAACTATTTTTTGTTGCATGTTTTTTCAATTCATGTTATACCCGACTGTATGTACTATCTTATTGGAATGTCTAAGTGTAAGAGCAACATCCTTTGTAATACATCTTCTATGTTAATGGAGACTAAATAATGTTAATAATTGTAATAATAACAAATAATAGTAGTTAAAACAATAATAAAATGTCATAATACATTATATAAATTATCCCATTAATAAATTTTGCTATTGACTGTAATTTATTGGGTGTAACATTATAACTAGTGTAAACAGTGTGTGTGTGTGGAATTAGGGACAACTAATCTAGTAACCTAATGTAATATACAGTAATCTATGGATAAACACACCTATAACATAATTGTGTACACCCCAAAAGGATCTTTATTACATATTTTTTCTATGTATGTTATACCCTATTGTATTTACCATCTTATTGGAATGTTTGAGTGTGAGAGCAACATCATTAGTAATATAAACTTGAAACACCCAACACTAAACTCGAAACAATTCATCGTAGGGTGCACACAACCATATTGTGAGGTGTCTACATTCAAGGGTAATGCACATTGCACTTGAAAAACCAAGACCAAGATTTGAAATAAGCAACATAAAACTTAAATCCTCTTTCAAATGAACTTGAAACCTCATTCATGAAACTTGAAATAATTCATTTTGGGATGCCTACAATCATGTCTTAGGGTGTTCTCATCCAAAGGGTATTGTACATTCCACTTGAGAAACTAAGGTAAAGTTTTGTAACAAGTAACACAAAACTTAAAAGACCAATGAATAAGCTTATAATTGAATGAATGAAACTTGAAATATCTAGTGTAACACTTGAAACAATTTATCATAGGGTGCATACAATTTTGTCGTTGGTTGTCTTCGGGTATTTTAAGAAAACCCCCTAAATATTTATTCTAATTTTAGTCAAGGCCTTAATAAATTTAGGCAAATCATGGTTAATGCTATCAAAGCTTCAATTGGTTAATTGAAAATGGTAGTTAAATGCTAAAACTTTCTATCAGTTGAGTAAATTTGCCAAAATTATTGAGGTGGTTGACCAAAATATATGTCTTCATTTATCTATTTTTACAAGTGTACAAAATATATATATATATATATATATATTAGTCTCTACACTAAGTTAAATAGTAAATTCAACTATATTATTTTACATGGATGCCTCTGACATAAATGGTCCTTACATTGGGGCTAATAGATTCTTGAAACAGTTGGAATGGATCCAAGTGATTTAACGGCTTAATAATGTCTTAAAGTGGCCTGGACTCAATAGTAACAAATGCATATTTTGTCTTTATTAGTAAAAAAATCTAAATAAAAGGGACTAAAATGCAATTGACCAATTTCTTCTCCAATCTCCACCAGTTACCAGTGACTTAAAACCCTTAAATAGTAACTTGAAATAGACAAAAATTCGACATGATTGACACTAAACTGAAAATGATTAACATCGAATGTGATATAAATAACATAAATTATAGTATAATAAACTTGAGTCGATGACGCAAAATTTGAGATAACTATAATAGTAATAAAGTATACAATTAATATTACACTCTCTTAAATTATATAGTTAATAACTTAATGTTGTTGTTGTTGTATTAATATATAGGTATAATTATAGAAGGTAGGTAGATGCTATAATTCAAGTGGGTAGTGTGCACCTATGCTAGAACTAATGTGATAACATATAGTCAATCTTTAATTTAAACAATTAATTTTTATATAATTAAATTTTAGTTATTAACATAATCAAGGGAATTAAGCTATGGTTTTTATTTGGCATAAAGTAGTACTTGAACTAATCCTATTTCATTTAACAGTTGCCCTTAATTAACATTCCAATCAGATGGTATATATAGTATGATATAACATGTATAAAAATATGAATCTAATAAATTTGTATGTTTTTATCCATACTAAAATTGCATGCTTTGTACCCTAATCCATAATTTTGACATTTTTTGAGTTTAAACAATTCTCATTAGGGCGTATATAGACCATGGATAATGTACATTGCACTTGAAACACCAAGGCAAAGACTTGAAACAAGCAACACAAAACTAGAAACAGAATGCACAAAACTTGAAACATCTAGTATAAGACTTGAAACAATTCCTTTTGGAGTGTATTTAACCATGTCGTGAAGTATCTACAGACCATAGGTATTATAGACTACACTTGAAACAAGTAACGCAAAACTTAAAAAGACATGAGCAAAACTTGAAATAATTCTTTTGGGGTGCCCTCGGATATATCGTAGGGTATCTACAGATCATGATACTATACATTGCACTTTAAACACCAAGGCAAAAACTTGAAATAAGTAATGCAAAACATAAAACAACATGAATAAAACTTCAAACGAAGTGCATGAAACCTAAAGCATCAAATGTAAGACTTGAAACAATTCCTTTTGGGGTGCCCTTAGCCATATCTTGGAGTATCTATAGACCATGGGTATTGTACACTACAATTTAAACATCAAGGCAAAGACTTGAAACAAGGAACACAAAACTTGAAATGAAATAAATAAAACTTGAAATAGAATGCATGAAACTTGAAACATTCAGTGTAATACTTGAAATAATTCTTTTTTGGATGCCCTCAGCCATATCGTGTGATATCTACATACCATGGATACTATACAATTGTAAATCATATTCTTTGAAAATAAAGGTAAAATAGTTATTTAATGACATTCATTATCACAAGTGCATGATCCAAGATTAATTGACACATTAACAAGGCTTAGGCGAGCTTAGATCAGCACATAATATGAGAAAATTTAATTAGTTCAAAGAATAATAGGAATTTAAATAAATAAATAAAAAGAGAAATCGATCGACTGAATTTGGGAATTGGTCGACCGATAAAAAGGAGGAAAGGAAGCAATCAATTGCTTGGAGATTATTGGTGGGTATTGTAGCAACCGGTTAACCAGCAGAATGTATGTTGGGTGAGACTATAGCACTGTAGCAACCGATTGACCGATTGGAAGAACCGGTCAACTGACAAAATGTGTGTTGAAGGCTACTGTAACGCACTGTAGCAATTCGGTTGATCGGATGGTGGAAGCAGTTGACCAGTAGTAGTTGTGCAGGAGTGAGAACTGGTTACTGTAGTGGCATTGTAGCACACTGTAGCGGTACCGTAGTAATCCTGTCTATTGGTTGAAGGAAGCGGTTGACCGGTTACAGGTAGCAGTTAATCGGATGGTGGAAGCAATTGACCAGTAATAGTTGTGCAGGAGTGAAAACTGGTTACTATAGTGGCATTGTAGCACACTGTAGCGGTACCATAGTAATCCTGTTTATCGGTTGAAGGAAGCGGTTGACTAGTTGCAGGTAGCAGTCGATCGGTTCGCTGCAAATTTGAGTTTTTTTCAAAATTTTTCAAGGTTTCTAAGGATATTTTGGTATTTTTTTTTTGTTTCTATATATACCCATTGCCCCCAATAGTTTTTTATGCTTCTCTCATTCTAAAGACACAAAATTCACTCTATTTCTCTCTTTAAAAAACCCATTTTACTCTTTTCTCTCATTTCTCTTTGATTTCTCAAATTTCTTT
>JAXCLQ010000013.1:8134815-8155292 GCA_035584115.1 Cedrela odorata | reverse complement strand
GATCCGAGACACCGAGACTTTCTCTGTAACACCCCATACCCAAATATGCTACCGGCAGGTAACGAACTCCACTATCACCCTAAGCCTTATCCTTTCTACATGTATGAATGTGTATATTTGGTTTTTAATTCAACAAATATTGTTAAATCATAAATGCATAAATCACTTAATGCAGTAAATCGAGTAATGATATATAGAAATTTTTCAATGTATTACAAAAATTCATACAATGAAATAAATGATAAATATATTTTTTTCAATATGCTAAAACCTGAACCATATATGACTCTTGAATGCATGACGGATTCATGTGCCCTAATGACTGTAGTACGCACTTCTTATCCTCTATCTGTGTCTCATCTGTACTGAATCCTTCATCTTTCTTTCTAACAACTTGACATTCCTACAACACTATAATCAATAAAATTTCTTCTACGCCTAACAATTAGTGTACGCCTTCTTTCTTCCTTCATAAATATTATTCTCTGAAAAATAAAATTTTTACAATAAAGAGTGAGATAAAATCTTAGTAAGTAAACCATGCAACTTTTTCATATGTCGATGTGATACAGAACATAAATACTCAAATAGATTAATACATTTTCAAACCTTTCATATTTTCTTTCTTTTCAAAGCAATCATATTTGCATAAATGGATCAATAAATTTTCAAACTATCAATTAACATAGGAATTCATTCATATTTCAAACATGTACAGAATGGCTCACTCAGTTAGTGTCACCTACATCCACAATGACCTGGATTCAGAACGTGATTATGTATTCCGCTTAAAGTGGACATTTTCATATCTGTTATAATAGAAATGTGCATTGCACATTAAACAGAAATGCGCATTGTGCGTTAATTAGAATTCTGAATAGCTCGCAAGTCCCAGTTTGACACTAGATTCGGCTAAGTAAGAATAAAAATTAACTAATGACTAGAGCCATTCATTCAAAAACATTCACACATCGACATTATTTTCAACAATCATTTTCTGATTTTGATATCAGCCTATAAAACATTCAAAATCTACAACTTTCATATTATTTTCAAATAGATGCTCAGATATCATATTATTTCAAAAGTAGTAAAAATACATGTACGATTTACTTACCACAACGAGAGGGTAACCACCATTAATGACCCTTCCACCTAACTTAATCTCTCTTCCGGATTCTCATAGCCAGTTATAATTTATTCTACTCGATTCAATGTATTAACGTTGACTGTTCTAGTGGTTAACCTACAATTAAACGATTTCTCATTAAGATTTAATATAACATATTTATCTAATAAATAAATATACATATTATATTTGGATTTGCCACCTAATAAAACCTCAATGTGATTTTAATTATTTATTGTATTCACATCTAAATGCTTACCCAAGTCACTATATAATTTTGTTCTAAAACTCATTTTATTCAACATTTTACATTCTATGCTTCAGAAAAAGGCATGCCATTCAAAATCGACAATGTATTTTGATCTAAATTTTTGGCGACACACCCTATTATGACTCTAGTTTTCACTTCACTTTGCAGATTTGGATTTCGACTCCGATTAACCAGGTTAAGACAAGTTTTCTACACAGAACTTATTAAAACAGGGTACGTCATCTGCAGGGCTATCATTTTTAAAAATTTACTGCAATCTCATTTCTTCCCAAACTAAGCTAAATTTTGGATATGTTGTGCTCCTAGATGTCTAGTTTCCATACAAATTTACGGCGCCTCAATCCGATATTAGAAACTCTCCCAAATTTTATTTTTTCCAAGGCCTGCTCAGAATTTCCAGCAACCATCATGCCCTGTTTTGGCCATAAGATTTTGACACTTTCTGGCCATTAAACCTACGACCTATTACCTCTAATTCCTTCATTTTTCCATCCCTAAAACACCCATATGGGGGTGCACAATGACCGCTCACATTTCATTTGGTTTAGCGGCCGTTTTTACCACACCGCTCATATCCAAATCTACTAACAGTTTTTCAATTACACTTTTACAACCCTTTTTATGCTTCATTCACTAACTAATGTTCCATCCCCATTTACTCACAACAATTACCTATAAACACACTTTTATTACCTTATTTTCCAACACCTAAATATCACTCTAACTCCACTATTTCAACTACAATTTGGTTCTTTTATATCATTTCTACTCAAAATCCATATTTCTAACATCATTACACAAAAATCTACACCAAATTCTACTTCTTTTGACATCAATCATGTTCACACAACTATGCATAAAACATTCACAACATTTATACATTTCAAACAGCTCAAAACTCATGCTTTAATATTTATTAAGCACTAAACAAACATATACTACCATAGAACTTCAAACTACATACCACATGCATTTCTTATACCACCAATATCACTTCACCTCATCTCATCATCTTCGTCAAATTTCTTTTTTTCTCCGCCCAATCACATGAATAACACATATTCATACATAACATCTCTAATTTAGATCTTAGCATCAAATTAAACATCAACTAACTTAAAACAATTAAATATCAATTTCAAAACCAAGAACACATACATACTTACCTAAGTATTCCACCTTTATCTTTCTTTCTCCTATTCTCTTTCTTCCTTCTTCTTCCTTCTTTTTCCTTCTATTACTCAATTCTTTCCAATTGCTTTTCATATATGCTCAATGATCATCAAATATCAATGAATAACCACACATTCATAGGCCATGATAATTCATAATCATCAACCATTCGTCCATAACAATTTCTTGAAATGTTAAAGCCTAGCTTGTAGCCTATGTTAATGTCCCAACTTTGAAAAATCATAACTTTATTTTGGTAACTTGTTTTGAGGTAGTTCCAGTTGGATAAATTCTCTAGACAAGTCTAATTTAAGGAAAAAATAACTTATTTAAAACATTAAGAACGAAATCATGAATATAAATTCAAAATCTCGAGCCTATGTAGTAATAGGGTTCTTGCAGATCTGTCAACTTCACAAATTCATAACTATTTTTATACTAATCCGATTTAGATGATTCAACCACCAAAATTTTTGTTAGATGTCTATTTTCTAGGAAAAATATCATAAAAATACAAACACATCAATCTCAGTCCTAAAAAAACAAAAACCATCCCCTGTTCAGTAACTTAAATCTTCTGTTTTTGCCTCTCTTTTTATTTCCTCGTTCATATTTCAATTCTCATTTAAATCTTAACTAATTAAACACAAATCATAACAAAATCATACTAAATAAATGGCATTTCAGATTCCCAATGTTTCTCAACCTAATTCCTCAACAAAATTATAAAAGCTAGTTAGATAAATTGAAGAACTCAGCTTACTTATCAAAAAACCTTAAAACCCTAAAGAGAAAATTTTGGTTTTTCAATGGATGAAAGCAAGCTTTGAAGAGAGGAAGTAACCCACGAGTGGGAAGGAAGACCAAATGAAGAAATTAGGGTGTTTAAGCTTTTAATTGGTATTTTCTTGGTCATTGTCAATTTAGTCATTCAACATCTCAAAATATTCCGATTAAATCTTTAAATTTTTGATCTAATCAATTTAGTCCATCATTTCAAAATATTTCCATTACCAAACACTTCATATGAAAGTTAAAATTTATTCATAATATTTTTACCAATTTACCTGCTATAAATCTCTAATTTCTAGTATCGTAAAACCGTAAAAATCGCAAATGTTATATTCTCAAGATCCAAAAACAAACAAACATGAAGCGACATAAATACCTAAGAACTTTTACATCAGTAAAGGTCTAAAAAAAGACAGGTAAAATTCGAGACCTGTCTCTATCAACAAGTTCCTGACCATAATGTAACGAAGATCTCGGGTGTAACATGAAAACCGAGACGTAGAAGCCCAAGACGTCTTTTCCTAATGAGGATATCAGGTAAGACATAGCAAGAGCCTTAGGTTAGTCATCAAAACCCGAGACCATTTTTACTAAAGAAGAATGACTCAGATGTGATGTAAGATTTCGAAACCTCTCAATAACGATTATTTCTAGCCGTTGAAAAGTTCAAATCTCACAGATTTTTTCGAAGATAAGGAATGATCCGAAGATAAGAGAGAATTTTTAGCATGATAGTTATATCCCGCAAATAAGGCTCATGATACTATGATCCCCGAAAAATCGATGAATGTAGGATCATGATCTCATGATCCCCGGACAATCGATAAATGCAAGAGACATTATGGCAGTTGAACAGAAAGTCTATAAAAGATAAACAGAAAACAATCTAAGTAACACACATTGAATTCTAGCTACCAAGTTGTTATCATTTTTTTCTCTCAAACTCTCATTAAAGAGAAACCGGAACTTAAGCATCAAAGGATTTTCGTCGGATCACCGGCTTTACCCATAATATTCTTTTTGATTTCAGGTGACACAATAATCTAACAAGCAAAGAAGGCAGTTTTAGTGAACGGAATTCCAAAGAGAATTTTATTACATTAATACATATTATAAGTCTTTCGAAAGCAAATAATTTTTCAATAATATATATGTGTTCGTATTTTTTTTTTTAAGTGAAGTCAGCGTTATATTATGACTATCAAAAGTCTTTTTAATTTTTAAGAATTATTATTGAAAGATTCGTTTTAACAAGTATTTACTAATTTTAATTAATTTATCCAATAAAATAAAATAATGCACCGCTAAGCCAATAAGTAAAGGAACAAGCAATTTTAATGTAATTCAAATTTATCAATCCTACATCCACGAGACCATGTTTAGATAAAACAATTCACTAAGAAATCAAAATAATACAAATATTAATGGACTTAAACAAAACTAAATACTCCTTCTTTATGGTGTCTCTGTTGTGTTGAATCTTCTAAATGTACTTGTTCTGCGAAATCCTCTCGCTTTAATACGTCAAAATCCCTTCGACTTAGTAGAATTTTTTCACTCTGATGATGTTAAAATCCCTTCAATAAATTCAACAAGATCCTCTTACTTGATACTGTTGGACTCCTTGTAACTAGTACAAATTCTTTTTTCGAATATTTTATTGTTAATCTCTCGAAGAAAAATATCAAAATATTTTTACAACACTTAAGAGAATTAATTCTTTAAATTTATCAAAACATAAATTACAGATTCATAATATCCACTAAATTGTTTTCACTTTAAAATATAGAAGAAAATATAAACAACTTAAAAAATAAAAATAAAAGAAAAGAAAAACAAAATACACACAAAGGCTCTCTATAGCATCTCCAAAGATTGTAATAAATATGAAAATAAGTAACACCCTAAGTCATGTTTAATGAAGATTTCTGTTTCATAAACTTAGAAGAATAAACCTTCCTAAATAGGAAAAAAATTCTCTTATTTGAAACTCTTGTTTCCAAATAATTCTTCTTTTCTCTGAGTTGTGGAATTATTAACACAAATTTGTTATTTAAACTTGAAGTTTATACTTAACTACAACAACAAAAAAACTCAATTCTAAAAACGTGAAGATTTAATACCAAAATTATCCAAATTTTGCCCAGTTTGTTGCCACAGAACTTGAAACAAAAATTTTGTTTCCAAAATTAACTCAAAATCTTTAATGCACCATGTCCAAGTAATTTGCCATAAGTTGTCAACTTTAAAAATTCTAACAATCTCCTCTTTTTGCATTCTTCTGGTAAAACATCTCACAATCGTTACTCAATCTAGAATAACACAACTCAAACAAAAAAAACATAAGTATAACAAACTTAACACTTTGTTCGTAAATTAGCAAATAAGTATTATTGAAACAAGTGTAAATAACTACCCTTAGAAAATGATCAAAATATATCATCATAAAACATGTCATTTCACAAAATAAAAAATAAAAAAAAAAACACTATGCCCCTTTTATACTTCCTCTTACTACAACTCCCCTTTGGTCTATTACTCCCCTTAGTGAATGATCAACATATAACATGTTAATTTATAAACTACTCTCCCTTAGTACATGCTACTCCTTTTTTTACCAAAAAGAGTCAAAGTAATGACAAAACGCACCAGAAGGAGAAATACACAATAATAAAAATGCATAGAGAAAAACCTAGTAAATATGAAAATACTCAAGTTAACATTAAGAAAAGTAATGCCAGAGGTAACATTAAGAAAAATAATGCCCAAGATAAGAAACTATCCGACACCCATCAAAATGAGCAATCTATAAAGCAATAAACCATCTCCACGTAGTCAACATAAAAATCCACAGAAAATTGAAGGATGAAATTTAGCAAAATGAGAAATAAATTCACAATTGCACAAGTCTGAAGTTTCTTGTTGCCAAGACTATGTAGTCAGTGCTTTGGCTTCAGCTTGTAATATTTGCCTGGGCAGCTAAATCTGCGGCAATGTTGCTGATAGGTTCCAATCCATTAGGCAGTAGCTGTATCACGTAAGCAAGGTAAGGTAAATTAATGAGAAGCTTAATACACCAAAAATCAGCTGTCAACTAATAAAATAATTTCATTTAATGATGAAGAAAACCTTGGGTGTTTGGGGTATTCCGATCCTGCTTCAGGGCTACCTTTATGAAATCCAGAACAACTGATGCTAGTTGAGCTTGATGCTCAGTGTATCCATGATTTGCTCCTTTCACAATATGCAATTTGTGGTTTGGTATGATCTTATCAAACTCATGTGCATCTTGAACAGGAATAATTTTGTCAGCAGATCCGTGGATTGTCAAGACCCTGTAGTACAGATATTGCCAGTTCAACGTATATTATCATTAAGCATGTGAAGTACAGAGATAAGAATGGGCCAAAAAAAAAGCACGAGTAAGAAAGAAAACTCATATAATAGAAACAACAGCTTTATACTGATAGCTGCATGCATTCAAAGAGTGTCTAGCAGAATATTCTACAAAAGCATAGTATAATAGATCAGCGGAAACAGCCAAATCTTTGATGGCATTCAAACCTTAAATTATGGCATTTTAAGAACAGAAGACCATGTTTTAAACCATTTCAAAATGTTCCATCAAATTCTTTATAGCATATATATATATATATATATATATCAGTTTTGTAGCATTTAGCACAAAGTCAAAGATCATAAAGACATAAATCATTACCAAGAAACATTTCGCAACACTTGTTCTTGGATCAATAAAAGATTATTCTACTGTCTTCTAAAACACATCATAAACTTTGGTCAAGCAAAATTGCAGAAATAGAAAAACAGTAGGTTAAAATTTGTTCTTTTCACCTGCATTCCTTGTTAATCTGAAGACATGCTTCACACATGTTTGTATCTAGGCGATCCATCAAACTTTCCTCAGTGACACGATATTCTACATTTCCTGCAAAATTCAAATTTTAACCAAGTACCCATACAACTATAATAAAACAAAGCAATTCTCTGCACTAATGCGAAAGGAAACTATATAAATCAAATTATGCATAGAGTTGTGGACAAAGATGTAGTGCACCAGTGCTTCTTCATTAATGATGGCATTATCCTCTACTCTAGATTATCCAAAGGGGAGTCATTGAAAGGAAAAGAAATTCCAGAAAAATCAACACAGCAGCTTTTCCTACATATTTTTGGATTCTTGAGCTAGAGTGTTTGTGTGGCTGATGACAATTGGTTAAATTTGAAAATCGATACTATGAATTTATTTGGTGCTAGTTCTATTTTATTTTACCTTTTAATTAAATTACCAACAATATTATCGGCAAAGCAGCTGTCTTGATTTGTCCAGAATTTCTTTTCCTTTCAATGACTCCCCTTTGGAGAATCCAAAGTAGAGGATAATGCCATCATTAATGAAGAAGCACTGATGCACTACATCTCTGTCCACAACTCTAGAAATTCTGGAAAAATCGAAACAGCTGCTTTCCCAACAATATTGTTGGTAATTTAATTAGAAGGTAAAACGAAATTGAACAAGCACCAAATAAAATCATAGTATCGATTGTCAAATTTAACCAATCGTCATAAGCCACACAAACACTCTAGCTCAAGAATCCAAAAATTTGTTGGAAACAGAATAAATTTTACCTGTTTTGTTCTTAGCATCAATGAATCCATCTTGCTTGATTCTTTTCATATAGTCTTTTCCCAAGCGCTCTTCAATACCTCCCTTCATATCATAACGGCCAGAAACATTGATAACTGTGTGGACATCATGATACTTAGAAGCATATAGAAGCACAATACCACCTCCTGCAATTACATGAATCAATAAAATGGCTTAAATTAAAATGATATGTATATGTAATTATTTAACCATCCACAAAAACCTTTCAAACTAACCAAGCATACTCAAAAGAAATGGAAGAATAAAAAACTAATCAACAGAAGCATCACTATTGACTATTATAGCAGGCTACACCAATTCTATTTTTCAAATAAAAAGAAACTTGCCAATATCAACATTAGCATCTGTTTTTACTTTTACTAAATCAACCTTCCGCCAAGCCTAGACTTAGCATGCACATATAACAAATGAAAATGTATTTCTTACAAGTTTTTGATGAAATTCTACATATGAATCTTATTCTAAAGATTTAGAATTCCCAAACTATCAGGCATGATTAACAACATATTTTGAAATTTTATGAAAAATCTGAATCTGTAGGTTACTACACTGATAAATATCTGAGAATAATCAAAGACATTAGAAATAACCTTTAATCTCCAAACAAACAAAAGAATTAACCTTACACTGCAATGCAGTGCAGTGTACAAGGTAAGGATAATTACACAGCATCCAATGCAGTATATTAACCTACACTGCAGTGCAGTGTAGTGAAGATAATCCCATTTTACCGATTTCCAGTGCAGTAAGCATACTGCATTTTAGGTTGGGGACGTTGAAATCACCTTCACTGACCAAACAAACAACAAGCACATAGAACAAGGTTGCAGATGATGAGAAAGTTGAGCTACTCATGCATGTTGCCATATGCAAAAGCAATAAACATGTCAATAGTTATACATGTGAGCATGGTGCAATACATGTTTGTTTAAGGTCTTCCCCAACCTCATAGCAGATGCTTGAGCATATCAAAAACAGTCACCTGGGACTCAATAAAACCAAGTTCTTGTAGTGTGATGGAGACTACAAGTTCAACAATGGGCTCTAGTGCTAACTGGGAATTTTATGAACAAAAGTTTTGCACGAGACAATATAGTATTTTCTTGAAGTAGTTTATAGTCTGGAATATGACTGGAGATATCAGATACCATTTCTGTTAGATTGACTCTCATCAGGAAAGCTAAGAAAATTTTTACAGTTTACACAACTCTTTTCTATTTCATGTAATCTTATAAATTTTCAACGCATCTGTGCTCAGAATAATTCAACACACCTTTACTATGCCCAAGAATTGCACCTACTACACGATTTGCTCCACAGAAGTATTGGATTACAGCATGTAAATCATCAGCCTCTCTCCAGTAGTTACTGTATGCAAATGAGCCTTCACTTTCCCTAAAAAAAACCATAGCATTAGAAAGAAATCAACATAAAACATGGAAAACAGGTGTAGAATTCCCAAGACTGATACTAGAAACTAGATCAAAGCACAGTTGCACGTCATAAACATTAGATGGAAAAGATGAAATTTTAAATGATTCTCAAAACCATCAAGAAAAAGCAACTTCCCAATAGCCACTTTCATGATTGAAGAGATCATCCAAGAAAGTATGAATCAGTAAGGCATAAAATTCAGCATGTTTGAGCCCTCATACGCAACAATAGTCAAAAGCATTTACTCTTACAACACCTCTATATGCTCCATTACCCAAGTGGGAATTCCACATAACAGAATGAGATGTCCAAAGAACTACTAGTACAATGTGGCACACAGAATGAATAGGTTTAACAATTTGAAAAGTCACATCTCTCCTGTAAAACATGACTTACCCATTTCCAGCAAAATCGAAACGAAAGGCACTAATTCCTTCATTTTGTAATGCAACCGCAAGATTCACCATACTCACATCTTCCTGGAGGTGGAAAAGATAAACCGTAAAACTTTACCCACAAACAAGTTAATTGAGCATTTTTGTCATGTTATGAGTGGACCAGCAGTTCAGTAATATGATGAACATCTACATATTTATAGCAGCAAGAGGGTTTTCATGCATTTCCTTAATCAAACTTTTTGCAACCCGTAAAATTTTACCCACAAACAAGCTAATTGAGCATTTTTGTCATGTTATGAGTGGATGAGCAGTTCGGTGATATGATGAACATCTACAAATTTATAGCAGCAAGAGGGTTTTCATGCATTTCCTTAATCAAATTTTTTTGCAACAGAATAATTAGCATTTAGTTTTAGAGAATAAAAGTTACAAATCTTTCGTACAAATTGATCCCCTCCATAAATAATGATTACAAGAGGGTTTAGCACTTGATTAAACCAGAACACAGAAAACTAAAAAGCTAAAAGAGGTACCCTTAAAATTTCAAAATCACCAACCTTGGTGGATCGGAAACCATGGCACAATACCACAATTTCAGTAGATGCAGCGTCATGTAATACGCCCACAAGCTTTTCCCCATATTTGTTTGGGATAACAACTTTATGCTGTTTAAGCGCTGAACATAAACAGAGTAACTAGCTGATCATTAGAATAGAATACTATTACAGCATAATCAAAATGAAAAAAGAATTATAAACTCAAGTAAAATAAAAAGAGACTGCACCAAATTATAATAAACCGGACTTGATTGTAGCCAAGTAGATGCCACATCCTGGCGCTTTTACTTTTTTAAAAGGAAGAAAAATAAAATAAGGTATAAGCAAACATCCCGTAAACATTGTTTTACTTATATATAACACAAAGTACAAAATCTACCAGCATTCACTTTCTGAAGCAGATCATAAGGGTAGGCAAATACCCATTGCCAAACAGATAGTAATCAAATGCGCAGATCATAAGGATAAGCTAAAATCCATTGCCAAACAGGCAATAATCAAACATTTGAGAACTTAAGCTGAGCAAGTTTCCCACACTTTCTCAATCATATGATTTCATTTAAATTCAAACAAAGTCATCCGCACGGAACTAATATCAATCTCTGCATTCTACACTATAAACTAAAACAATTCACTTAAAAAATAAAATTAATAAAATAATAAGATGAAATTTTTTACCTGAGTTGTTCTGGGAAGATAGAGATTGAGACTGAGACTGGGAAAGAGACAACATCTTCAATGATCTTCTGAAGTTGCGATTGCTATCGGTTGATGAAAGGAGGCGTACCTGGTGAAGAGAGAAGCTTGGTGAAGGTGAATTTTTGAAATTAAACGAATTTGTGAGAACTGAGTAATAATTAAACAATCGAATTTCCATTTATTTGTTTATTTATAAATTTATTGAAGATGGTAATAGGGTGTCTCTTCTACACAGCTGCTGTACAGTACTGTGACTGTTACCTTTGCCTGCAGTGTATTACTCTAGTCTAGTCTATGATTACGAAAGCGAGGGGAGCTGCAATTCTTTTGTATTTGGGTGCCACAAGAAAATGGAGAAGATAATAGAGAATAAACCTATCACAGCGCCTTTTAAATCTTTTAACTTTGCCTAATTTTTTTAAATTAAACTCATAAGAACCCCCTTATTTCAAAAATAAAATTAAAAAAAAAAATCTCATAGGAGAAAGGCAAAGGTTAGCCCATTGGATTTGGGCCCATTGGGTTTAAGGTAAAAGGCCCGCTCAATTCGATTACCAATCCCTAATTTTTTATTTAATACCAAATTAACTTACTTAAATATTGATTGGGATCATCGGAATTTTTATACATATTTAATATACGTTTAGGTTGAGGACCCTACCTGAATGTATACATGTGTGTATATATATATATATATATAAGCTGTTAGTTTCTTATTCGTAGATTGTTTTGTCGGTAAATATAATAATTATTATTTTATCAATCACAAAAATCGAATGGATCTTAACCTAGAATCGCTACAATTATTAAACAGAATCAAAGCAAGAAATCATCAAGTATAAATCTACAAAAACAGAATTTATGTGGTTTGGCTTAAAGCCTACATCCACGGGAGAAACAGCACTCAAGATTACTTCAATATGCAAAAAAAAAAAATTGATTACAGATACAGAGCGCACATTGCAAGCTTTTTGTTGCACCCAAGAACTCCTAATTTGGTTAACTAGATCTTCGGAAATCGAATGACGAAGATGGCTTGTTTCTCAGCTCTTAAACCCATGTTGCCCAGCTGTGTTGATAACAGACAAACAGAAGAAAAATAACTGAATCTTGTGTTGAAGAGTTTGATCCCTGCAAATATTCTCTTGTGAGAAAGTCGGGTAAAGAATTTTGATTTCTCTTAATAAATTCGATTTGAAAATTGAAGGCATATAATATAGCTTGCCATCTTGCAAATATTTATTTTGAAACAACGATTTCGAACATCCTTTTGTAATCTTTTGCAAATTTGTAATCTACACAAACAAGAAATTATTTATTGAAAAGATCGTCTTAAAATTTTTGAACACATAAATCAATTGATAAAACTTCACTCTTTGAAAGTAGAAAAATTCTTTTGAGGTCTAAGCCAAACTCCAGAATTATAGCTATGCAAGACTTCATGATCATTTTTCTTTTCTCTGAGAATGCCTCCGTAACATGAAATTTGACCAGTTTAACTACATTTGTATGTATTTGAGACCAGGCAGGACTATTTTTTTTAAGGCTTTGAAAAAGTGGGGCACAAAGTTTTCTTAGCTCTGATATCAAATCAACAACATAATTCATACATCATAAGAATCGCTGAAGTTGGGTTTTATCCTTAATTTCATTTGAAAATTTGTTGTCAAAGTCTAATGATCTCTTATTGGTTTAATCATTCCTTGATATATTTCCTGACCTAGAAACCTTACTTTTGTTTAAATAATTCCATGTTTGAAGCTAATAATACTAGACATTTTGTTTGATAATATTAATGAATTTTCTTAGATGATAGAAATGTTTTGTAATGTTTAATGAGAATATTAAAATATCATCGATATATACTATTAAAAATTTGGAATGGGGATTTAAAATAGCATTCATAATATTTTGAAATTTATAAGGTGTATTATTTTAAGACAAAAAGCATTACATTCCAGTCGAATTGGCCAAAGGGCACATTGAAAGCAGTTTTAAACTTGTCTTTCCCAATAATTTAAATTCGCCAATTTGAAAAAGATCAATGATGCCATGGCCATTTGATTTTCTAATTGTCTAATTCTTTCTTTTGTTTCTTGAGTCAGTAATTGTTCTTCTGGTTTGATGAAAGAGATCAATGATGCCATTACCATTTGATTTTCTAATTATTTAATTCTTTCTTTTGTTTCTTGAGTTTGTAATTGTTCTTCTATTTTGATGAAATTGATTTCTTTAGTTAGATATTGAATATGTTGTCAATGTAGTAAAATTATGTCTAAAATTCTATGTTCCACATTGATCTTCTTTACTTGTTCGATTATTATTTCACCTAAAATCACAGAAAATATTAGGGGTAAAGTCGATGATCCAGTGAAAACCTTCTGATGCTTAAATTAGGGTTTTGCTTTTATATGTATTTAAGAGAAAATAATAGTTACAATTTGATAACTAAAACTTAATATGTTGTATCTCGTAATATGTCTTGTGTATCATATCTGGCTACCTTCTGCTTACTTTTTTAAGACTGTTTCGTCCGACTACCACTATGTCTCCCAAGTTCATTAGGATTTTAAGAAAATCAATGAATCATAATTCTAGATTCAACTGTATTCTAAGGAACTATGGAATTATAATCCCAAATTTATTAGTATTCTAGGAAATCATGGAATCATAATCTTAAATTCATTGGTTTTTCGGGGATTACGGGATCATAAGCTTTATTTGCATAATACTTATACTATGCTACAAATCCATCCTTATTTTGGAAAAATTTGAGAAACTTGAACTTCACAATGGCCAAAAATAACTACTAATAACAGGTCTCAGAAATCTTGTGTTTCATACGATACCTTCTTCTTTAATAGAAATGGCATCGGGTTCTAATTACTTACCTGAGACCTTCGTCATATTATACCTATAACATTTATTAGAAAAAGAGGTCTCGAGTTTCCACGCCTAGATATAAAATCTTTTATTAAACTTAGAAACTCTCAAGCCACGTCACACTCAAGATCTTTATTACATCATGGTCGAAGATCTCGTTGACTGAGATAAGCCTCGAATTACATCTATCTTTTGTAAAGTCTTTGCTAGTGGCTAAGGCCTTAGTATTGTATCGTACTTGTTGGACCCAAAGCCCATTGGACTTCATCCATGTTCTAAGAATTTTCACAAACATTAAACCCCCCAATTTTTAGTTGAAATTTAATTTTTGACAAAAACTAAAAGTTTTAATTTGAACGAATTCGTATAGTCGCCCTTCACACACCAACTTTAAATGTTAATTTAAATCCTGTAAATCATCATCCACATGTCCATTTTTTAGTGGTCTACAAAGCAAAAATATTTCAATTCCCAAAAACTGCCCCTGTCCTTATTATAACCGCCTCTTTTTTTGAATTCCGATGATCATCTTTTTAATCTTCCATCAGACGTGGTTTTTTCTCATCCCTTAGCCACATCAATAGTTGGGTTTATTCACACCCTTTAATCTAAGATTTTTTGTTCTTATAAATACCCCATTTTTATCCTTTATTGCCCTTATTTGTAATTTCTTCGTCTCTAAGCCTTCTTCAGATTTCATCGACTAATGTAACAAAAGCAGCACCAAGGTAGAGAACTCGAACACCAAGTTTAATCCATTTATTATCAACATTATTGAGAACGACAGTGGCCAATTTGGAATGAGAAAGATTCCAAACTTTGTATTTAACTTTAGCTCTGTCTTCATTCTAGGCTGCAACCTTCTTCTCATTATAGATAGTCTTGTCAGGAATAAGATTTTCTGTGACTCCTAAATGACTTTTGTTCATCCAAACTCTTCTTTCGCCACGATAACAACCGGTAAGCTCTCACATTTCTCTAACTTTTTTATTAATTTGAATCTTTATTATTGAGATGGATATTGGATAGTTTCTTAGGGCTTTAGACGATTGTAGAATTTTTCCTAAGTTGTCGACGATTTTGAGTAGCCCTTAATAATTTATTTTTCCAATCTCTTAAACAAAAATGGATTATGTTTTAAGTGATAATAAGACTACTTCCAAGAGAAACAACTCAGATGAGGAGTTGCCTACCTTCCCTATTTCTTCCTCAGTTCCAAAAGTAAGAGAAAAGATGATAGCTTTTAAAGCAAATTGGTTTACATCCACAATAACGGAGTCGGACTTATAAACTTATACCCGTTGCTACAATATCCCAGAAATCATTTACCTTAAGGTACCTGAGTCAGATGAACTTCTTAGCTGTCCTCCTGAGAGTGAATTTTCCTTTAACAAAGACTTGTTTCACCTCGACATTAGACTTCCCCTTCAATGCTATTTTACTAGAATTTTTAGTCTTTTGGGATTGCCCCTTACCAACTGAACATTAATAGTTGGAGAATCATGTCAGGTTTATATGTTCTCTGGAGCAAGATCTCTTATTCAACTCTCACAATTAAAGAGATCAAATACATGTACCTGTTGAAGAAGAACCTAAGGAAAAACCTAAGGTGGTACTACTTCTAAACTCGACCTAGAAAAACCAATCCCATCACGAGTAATCCATCTTGTAACAATGACTGAAAAAATAAATAGTTTTTTGTTGGTAGTGAATTAAATTTCGATAACACTATCCAGGTACCAAGATTGTTTGAGGACACAATCACCTGAACTGATAAGCCAAAGTTCTCATCTCAGAACCTAGAAAGGGTTAGAATGTTTAGATCCTCGGTGTCAAACCAAAAGTCTCTCCTTTTTGATGTCAACCTGATTTCTTCGAGTCTTGTGGGTTTTTATGTTTTTAAGAGCCACTTGGCCTCTGAAAAGTATCATAACAGTAAGTAGTTAATTTCTCAATTCTTCATCTCAAGTTATGATAACTGACCTAAGCTTGATTCTTTCTTGTAACAAAAGAGATGGCTCCCAAAAATTAGGCGAAAAATCCCTTGGATGCCCTAAAGAAGCTGGCCCAAGGCAAAAAGGTTAAAGAAGCTCCCAAAGTCTGGAAAACTAAAGCTAGAGCTTCTGTTCCCAAAGGCATCTCTCTTCCTTCTTCCACTAGAATTGTCATTTCCAAAAGCAACCTACTGCCCCCTTTTGCCCCCTCATTGGATAAAGGGAAGCGCAAGAGGAAGGAGGTGGACTTGAAGGAGAAAGAGTAAAGGAAGAAAAATGGGATCGCCTGCCAAGAAGATTGGTGAGGGCAACTCCTCTCAGGTACACCTCGAGCTTACTGTTGAGAACCTCCATAAGGAAAAAGAGAGTTCTATGCCTACCTCATCCCTACCATGAATGAGCAGGAGATATGGTTCCCACATTAGTACACAGAGGCCCTCTCCTCTATTGACAATAGTGAAATACTGGACTATATGCGAGAATGGCTCTACTACATAAGTTAATGAACACTTTCTTCATATGATGATAATTTCTCACCTTTTGTTTAATATCTAATTGCTTCTCATAATCTTCTCAGATCCATCATGCCATGGCTGTGCACCAGGTCTCCGTAAAGAGAGATGTCATAGATAACATGACTTCTAAGTTGGGAATGCAAAACATCTGGTTGATCAATAATAATCAAAAGATCGTGTAGCAACTGGCCATAGAAAGGAATCAGTTTGAAGTTAAGAAGGAAAAATTAGCCTAAGAAATGGAAGAACTTCATGTCAGTGTTGCAACTTCTAAGTCTTCTCAGGCAGGATCAAACAAGAAGATAAACACTCTTGAATTTGATCTGAACGAGTCTAGGGAAAAGTGTTAGGGGCTTTAACTGGGCTTTGAGGAGAAATGCCGAGAATTCCAGCTAAGTTTGGAAGATGAAAAAGAAATGTCCAAGTCTTTGGCAACCAAATTGGAATAGGTTGAGGGGATGGTTGAGGTCACTATTGCAGATCGGATCAACGAAGGAATTCATCTAACCTACAGAACTTTCCAAAGTCGGTACCTTAACCTCGACCTAAGGTGGCTAAATGAGGCCTTGGAACAAAAGCCTTCATTCCCTAACGAAGCTATATCTAATGATGTCCTCGTCAAGAATGAAGTCCTCCATGGCGGCTCAGAAGTTGCTTCCTTAAATCCTACCGATAACTAGGCCAACAGAGAAGACAAACTATAATTGTACTTTTTCTTCTTCTTTTTTTAAAGAATAAATGTAATTGAAAGTACAATTTATAAATTTGAGCTTTTCTTTTTGATAGTTCATGCTGATCTTTTTGCATCTTCACTTAACAATTGTCTTTCATACTTAATTTCTTTATGTAACTTAAAAAAATCCAATTAATTCAAATAAATGACTTAAACTGAAAACATAAAACATAAAACATAAAACTTGAGTTTTACAAATCATTCCTCTATGCTTAAATTTGATGCATAACTTAGAAAATTTTATATTAGCATAAATAACTTGAAAGATCTGACCTGAGTTGAATTGAAAATGTAAGACTTGAGTCCCATAAATCCGTCTTCTGAACTTATTTTCTTAGAAGTAAACATTTTCATACAGGAACCATATAGATCCTAACATGTCCCAAGCTCAAGGCTTATACAGATTTTGGATAATATTACTATGATATGAAATAGTAAAACGTAGTCATCTAAGAACTATTAAACCCTAATACGTCTTGAGGTCAAGCTCAGAACTTATTCGAATTTTGTATAATATTACCCTGATGTAAATAGAACGTAATCATCTATGAACCATTTCACTCTTATTCGTCCTGAGATCAAGCTCAGGACTTATTCGAGTTATGGATAATATTATTCCAATGTAAATAGAACATAATTATCTCAGAACCATTTCACTCTTATACGTCCTAAGGTCAAGCTCAAAACTTATTCGAGTTTTTGGATAATATTACTCTAAGATGAATGAAATGTAATTGTCTGTGAGCTATTTCACTCTTATACGTCTTGAGGTCAAGCTTAGAACTTATTCGAGAATTGGATAATATTACCCTGAGATTAATGAGAATCTTTTACTTTTACTTCAAAGACCACTTCATCATTAATGTATCCTCATCAACAAGAATCTTGCAGACATCGGAATATTGTATACAAATGAGATCATTATATTACGTTTAGGATAAAAGTTTTTACAAGTCTAAGATAAAGAATAATTCTTTAAAGGTAATATAACTTAAGTTTTTCCACTTTACACGGCTTCTTAAAACTGCTTCTATTAAGATACTATAACTTGTATACTCCAGGTCTTAAAATCTGAGTGACCTTATAAGGCCTTTCTTTGTTAGCCCCGAAAACACTTTCTCCTAGCATTTTAGTATTCAGGGTAACCTGTCTCAAGAATAAATCTTAAACTTAGAAGGCATGGCATTAGATATTTTTGTTGTAATACATGGCCACCCTTTGTTGATAGGCTATTGTCTTTATCATCACCTGGTCTTTCTTCTCTTCAAGCAGATCTAGATCCAAACGCATGTTTCAGTCATTCTCTTCCTCCTTATAGTTGCTGACTTGGAAAGTTAGCAAACTGACCTCGATTGAAATTACTACTTCACACCCAAAAGCTAAGAGGTAGAGAGTTTCCTCAATGGCCACTATTGGGGTTGTTCTATAAGCCCAAAATATCTCTGAAAGCTTATCAGTCTAAGAACCTTTGTATTCCCTAAGCTTCTTCTTAAGTGCTTTCTTGATCATTTTATTTGCAACTTCTACCTATTCATTAGACTTCGAATGGGCTAGTGTCGCAAACTTGAGATCAATTGAGAAATCTAAATAGAAATTCATAAAATTCGAGTTGTTAAACTGCTTCCCATTGTCTACAATCATCACTTGAGGTATCCTGAACTGATAAATGATTTTCTATTTAACGAAGGTTGTAATCTTCTTCTCGGTGATACTGACCAGTGGCTCGGCTTCTACCCATTTAGTGAAGTAGTCAATCGCTACTACTGCATACTTTGTATTAGCCTTAGCAATGGGCCAATAAGATCTATCTCCCATTAAATAAATGGTCAATGGCTTGTCAAAAAAGTCAACTTCTTAAGGGGTTTCCTTAATATGTCTCCATGTATCTAACATTCATGACAAGTTTTCACAACCTAAGTTGCATTTTGTAGGAGAGTGGGCCAATAGTATCATTGCCTTAAGATCTTGTGCGTTAAGGAATGTGTTCCCCCATGGTCAGCGCATGCTCCATAATAGATCTCTTCTAAAACCCGTGCAGCTTCCTCAGGTCTTAGGCATCTTAAATAAGGAATACTGAATCCTCATTTATATAGTTTCTTATAGATGATAGTGTACCATGCAGATCTATTTTTAATTTTTCTTGCCTCATCCTTATCTTCTAGGAGCTTTCCTTATTGGATATAAGACCTTATTTCATTTATCCAAAAAGGGCAGGAATTAAGTTTTGTTATAATGAGTTGGTCACTTCTTATTTCCATGCTCTTTTGTTGCAAAACTTCAATAAGTACCAAGGCGAGAACTTTTTCTTTGAATGTAGAGGCTAATTTGATTAAGATGTCAGCTCTTGAATTCTTTGATCTTGGAATTTGTTTCAACATAGCTGTTTTCATGGTTCTCTCAGTCTTCTTTTACTAGAATTGAGCTCACAAAATGATCGATCACTCTTAAATAAAGATATATCACATCTCCAATCCCAAGGCTTGTCAAGTATAGTGCTGATGTAAGATACCGTTTCAACTCTTAAAAGTTATTCTCACACTCATTTGTCTACTCAACTTTTCTTCCCTTCCTTATGATCTGAAAGAATGGGAAACATCTATCTATAGCTTTGGACACAAATCTACTTAATGCAGTTGAAAGTATTGATTAGATAAAAAAATAAACATTTAGGGTTCATGGCATTTAATCATGAATTTAATCAAGTTTTTATGAAATTAATCAAAATTACATAAAATTAAATTAACAATTAGCTTAGGGATGAAGAGAGAAACCTTAAAATCACAAATTCTCTAAGAAATCAAACCTCTTATGCCTCCTTGCCTTGGCTAAATGCTAAAGAAAGATATGAGAGCTTATCTTTTTATTTTTGATCAAAAATTAAAAAACATAACTTGAAAATGGCCATTCATATATATATTTTTCTCATTTACTAAATTGTCATTGGTCTTTTAATTAAAGACAAATAAGTTCCAAAGTTTGTCCAACAAGCTTTTCAATAGTAAATATAAAATATCACTTAGGCCCTTATATTTTGATAAATTATAAATTAATCTCAAATTTGATCAAACTTATTTTGACCAAATTTATAATAATTCCATTTATAATTCTAAATATTGATGGAATATTGTAACTTATTTTAAGTCACATTCGGGTTATTAAACATAGCTCTCAAATTGTTAAACTATTTAATGCGTAAACTGTTTACTGTTTTC